>PVHY01027434.1:0-16236 GCA_004024945.1 Uropsilus gracilis
TTTTTTTTTTTTTTTTTTTTTTTTTTTTTTTTTTTTTTTTTTTTTTTTTTTTTTTTTTTTTTTTTTTTTTTTTTTTTTTTTTTTTTTTTTTTTTTTTTTTTTTTTTTTTTTTTTTTTTTTTTTTTTTTTTTTTTTTTTTTTGGTTTTTTTGTTTGTTTGGTTTTGGTTTTTTTTTGTATTGGTTTGTTGAAGAAATGAGGTCAGTGCTCGTTATGTCCCATGTTTTGCACTTGATTAGTTGCATCCATTTTAATGGCACCATTCAACCTTTCTCTCTGACCCCTATGTTTCCTGTAAAAAATAGGTTGTGGGGGCCTTTCTTGAAGCTAACCCTCTCTAAATATGTCTTGCCATGCTTGATTCTTGAATCTGTGTAAAGAGCTGGGCGCAGAGTTGTGAGAAAGGATGAACGAGAGAGATTAACACAATCAGAATGTGGGCTATCAGAAGCATGGCTGGTAGCAACTTTAGGGTAAATTATTAGGCTTTTTATAGGGTTTAGGTAATGGGGGGGAGGTGGCTAAGAGAATGTTTTATGACTAATTAATTAGGGAAGATTTATAGTTAAGGTAAGAAAATTTGGGTAAACATTAGTTTTTGTGAGACAATGATAGGCAGGGGATTTAGTCATATATTGTTGATAACTTTTAAGGAATGTTTTTTAAGGTAAATATTAGGGGAATGGAGAAGTTGCTCTTTGCTTTTTGGACATTTGTCGTGTTAGTTTTGTCTTTAGTATTTTGAAGATAGATAATATAGTAAAATGAAGTTTTTTTTTTATTTTATAGTCATGAGTCTTATTTGGGCTCAGCTGGCAGCCTCTGACAAACCTGCAATTTTTTTAAATTATAAACTAGAACTAAGGATGTATAACAGTTTTTATTTAAAGCTAATGAATCTGTGTGTATAATTGGTGGCATAACCATATAGAGGATATTTTTAAGTAACTTTCAAATAGTAATTAGATTGTTCATCCTTAAGGAGCATTTGTTTTGAAATCAAAAAATTACCATAGAGAAAGAAAACTATAGTAATTATATTATTAGTAAAAATATTATAGTGCTATTCTGAAACTATTATATACGATAACATATAATATTTATATATATAATTTATATATCACACCAATAGTAATGTAAATAAGAAAATTAATCTCATCAAGCTTCAATAGCTGCATTTCATATGTGGGAAACACAACAGCTGTGCTATACTAGTGGTCCCAAATAAATCATTGATGTCTGGGTCCAAACCCTTTTACAATATGGCATTACCACTCTCCCCATTGACAACTGCTGTCTATTTCTCCACACTTGTGAATCTGTGCTGGAGAGAGTGCACAACTGCTCAATTTTTGCAACTTTGCAAGATAACAGCTTTGCAACCTCCATTTCACTCTCTTGGAACACTGACATGCGTAAGCCCAAGAGAAACAAGGTACCCTGCTGACACTTTACATCACTGTCTGACAAGCCAATATGATCATTTTGAACCCAGCAAACTGTCAAAAGACTGAAAACACAGGAGTGGTTTCAGGAAAGACCTGCAAAAGCGTCATGAATCCACACGATGCTGTGAAGCAATAAATTTTAAATTGAAGTCAGTAAGTTTGACTATGGTTTGTTATACAACAAACTTCATGAACTATTTTTTAATAGACTTCACTGTTGAAGAACAATCCCACACTCCAACTAATTTATCAAAGCGATTGAAGCAATGAAATCAGATCACTGTAACTGAAGACCTTGCAGGTGTCTTTTGTGTGAGATTTTTCCTATCTTATTACCCCTTGCCACTTCAGTGAGATAATGATTGTAAAAGCACTTTGCATATTGGAAAGCAGCCTACCAATTTTGTTTTTAACGTAGTAGGCTTTGTTGATAACAATATTGCTAAACCAGGCAGCATGCCCTGGTTAAAAACAGCATTGTATTCCTTACGAGATAATCAGTCCAGTTTCCTAAGCTGAGCTCTTCATCCCCTGCTTATTATCAGTGATCACACAAGTGACTCCCAGATGGCCTGGTGTTTTCAAAGAAGAAGGATTGCAATAATTCTTTGGGCAAAAAAATTCATAAATTTTAAATTAAAAATGAATTATGAATTGAAGAGGAACCAAAATTCATTCATTATAATCACATCCTAGTGGTTATATACATATTACAAAGATTACAAATGTTTGATACTATTAAGTTACATGGTCATTCAGTTAATAAATGTGATCTTCATCTCATGCTTACATAGTTTACACATAACCATTTTATGGTTACATTTCTATTTTCTTCATTCATTAATATATTACATTATATCTCAAATTTCTGAAAATGGATTAAATGAAAGTGACTTAAAGGCAGTATTTATTGTATTAAAGCATTAAAAATATTTAAGACATGATAAACATATATAGTGAACAAGACAAGTAAAAATATAAAATGTCTATGCTATAAATATATCTATAGTATGATAATTTATATAAGCACTACAAAGGAAAAACAAGAAGAAACAAAAATTTGCTGATTTGAATCGAAGGACCCAGGGAAGCCTCAAGATTTGAGAAAGCAAGAGTGAGGAGAAGGACCCAAAATAGGAAATTGGTTGAAAGTTTGTATAAAACGCAAGCAGATTCCAAAATCCTTTCCCCCACCCCTTGCCATCATATCATAACTACCTGGGCAGAAGGAAAAAAATCTATTTTATGTGAAACTGAACCAATCTAGCGAATTCCAGAGAAGACTGACCATGCAAAGAACAAAAGTAAACTTGTTAGTTACAAATTAAAGAAATAAAATAAAGTTAAAGAGAGAAAAAAATTGCAAACCTAAGAAGAATTAGATGCTACATAAAAAGTAAGGGGATCAAAACCAAGAAAGAGTTCTTAGAAAGCTGTAGTAATATGCTTTAAAAATTAACAAAGAGATTGTAGATAAATCTAAGGAAATCTAGAAAGAACAAAAAATCAGAGTTATTCAACATTGAGACAATAGGAATTTTAGAGAAAAAACAGAAAATATCAAAGAAACAAAGTAAGGAGTCTTTATAGAGTTGGATGATTCTATAAGCTGAAAAATCAATTGCACCTCCCCTTTTACTGTAACATGGGTGTGATATCCAACCCTGGTCAATGGGATATTAATAAAAATCTGTTCTTGGAATTCCAGGGAAGTCTCCGTAAAAGAAGAAAACTTTCTTCTTTTTATATACAATTTGATTTAGGCGCTCTGGCAGCCATCTCTGGGTCAGACCTGCAAACAAGATCAACATGTTGAGATCTACCGGAGCAAAAATAGGATAAACCTCTCAATGGCATAATGCTGGTGAATTGACCAACCCTAAGACTCCTAAGCTACAGGTTTCTTTACAAATGCAATAATAAACCTAAATTGTTTAGGCCACTTTGAGTTGGGCATGATGTTGCATGCCATCAAAAGCACTATAAATCCTATAAGACAATGGTATTTTTCTGTTAACATGTTTGGGTAAGAATTAGAAATTGAAATTGCATAGAAGATTACATCCTCTCTGCAAAGAAAAAAAAAACGGGCAGTTAGTTATTAATTTTAGGCAAGCAAAAGGCTATACAAGAAATTTCTGAAACATATAGATGAACTATGATCAATATTTTTATAATAATGACATAGTCATTGAATATTAATTTATCCAAACATTGTGCTGTAACTATATTGAGAAGAATCAGAAAGGTGTACCCCACATACGGAAAAGATGTTAAGAGCAAATGTTTTTTTCTAGGGAAAGATAAAAAGGAGAGAAAGTAGAATTGAACAAGGAAAACCTTTTAAACTGTAATGCAGTCTTGAGACATGTGAAAGGAAAGAAAAATGGAAGCCAAATCCAACAGTGAGACTCAAACAACTCTGAAGATCTGATAACAGTCTGCAAGAGGGGACTTGGGTAAATGATGACATTCATGGAGTCCAAATCTAAGCAGACCTTTCATATGCCATTTTGCTCAGCCACTTTATGTGGCCACCTGAAGAGTGTGATCTCAGCTGGGAAGAGGAGGAAAACCTGAGAGTTCACACCTGAAGTCTGTCATGACACCTGCTTTATGGCCCAGGACAATGAGTTCCTTTTTGAAGAAAGATCTGAACAGCCATGTCACATCAGTCACATCAGGTTATTTTGAATCAGATAGGTTAGAAATAGAAAGGAATACGTTCAAAGTGCTTAAAGTGAAAGTGAAAGTCAGAAATAGAAATAAATAGGGAGGGAAGAAAATTGTAAAACTTTCTTTCTAAACCATATACATATTTATGTTTAATAGCAAATTAGAATTTTTCATTTGAAAAGTCATTCTATAGAAGTTTTTCACATAGGTCACAATTACTCCATTCCAAGTAGAAATAATGACACTATCATGCTAATAAGGACATTTGTAACAACATCAAGGGTATTTCTCAAGTACTTCATCTTAGCAACATATAGCTAATCACTAGCACTAATCACTTTAAAGCTAAAATATCAAGATGGCTTTATGTTGAGGATAAACAAGATTTTTAGGAATAGAACTATTGTGAAAACAGCTTGATTATCAAAGATTTGGTTTTTTTCCTTTAGATAATGATTTTCTCACCAAGAAAGATGTGAACGAAACCTTATTGAGAAACACTTCAAAAGTTTATCAAGCACTGTAATGGATCACAAAAAAAAGTATTTTCTAAAACCAAATACAACCAAGAATAAAATTGGAAGTCCGTTCTCCAACATCTCCTAAATTTAAATATTCAAGTATGATGCATGTTATACTTACAAAATTAACATATGATAGGATGTTGAGTTAGAAATCTTTTTACAAGTTCTGGCTCATTGTAATTGAGCTGGTGAGGAGGGGAGAAGAGGAGAAGGAAGGGAAGGAAGGAAGAACCCTCATGTTAAGCAAGTTCTGGCATTGGTTCAATTGCTCATTGCTAGCTCCATGAGCTCAGACTCAAATTGTCTGCTCCATCTTCCTTAATGTGTTAGTCTTTGTTTTTATGTGAGTACCTCAGTGTTGCAACATGGGTTGACTTTCTTCTAGACATCACACCTTTATCCCAAAGGAACAGGAGACCTTTATCTCAGAATTTATGATTTTATACTAAAAGAGAAATACTCTTCAGAAAAACATTCATTAGCCAAAACTAGATAACATACATGTACTAATACCATCAATGACATTAGGGAAGGATAGCACCATGATTTGTTTAAACCAACCACAATTATCTACGAAGTTGAGTAGGTGCTTATACTTACTGAAATGGACCGATCTCTGCCCAGTACATAAATGGATCAGTGTTCTCTTTGCAGAAGAGATGACTGATGGGTGTATAATAGACAAAATGCCTTATTGATCCAAATATACATGGCTATCTAACAGGACTACCAAATATTTGCCATCATTCTCAACAACCTATAATTGGGAATTAGACTTTTTAATTTAGTATTGATTAGAGTAAGAATTGCCTAATTATATAATCTGACCTTAATGAAATAATCCTGATCTAGATATGGTCACCTTGTTCTGAGACTACCTATGGTTTCATTTCTCTGATGGATAAGAAACTTTTGTGCTCCTTCTTAAAATTGTGTTCCCTTACTATGATCTGTGATTAGTTTTTTCCTTAATTTCTTTCTCTGAAATTGGTGATCTATATTAATAAATATGGGATTTCTCTGGGGGAGGTTGAAACGTTCTGAAATTAAATAACTGTGTGACTATACTAAAAACCACTTTACCACTGAATCAAAAGAGTGAATTCTATCTCAAAAGAAATAACCAGTGGTATATTCGTTGTTTAGTTTCCATTAAGATGGAAATGAAGAAAATTACACAAATCTTTCTACATAGAGTTTATTCAAATACCTAATAACTAACCCCTCTTAGAGACACTGGACTTCAGCGTGGAGCAATATCCCTCAGAGAACAGCACTAAGTCTACAGAGGTTTACACAGAATGGGACAAGAGTGGACCCCAGAAATGCCCAGGGTCTTAGCAAACCCAGTAACTTGAGCAGCTCTCAGCCCAATATCCGGTGCACCAGACAAAAATGCTTAAAGACCTACATCCTATTATATGAGGTTGAATTCATTCAATTAAACAGCTTAAGCAGCTCCCATCAGCCACTGGAACACTTCTCTTCGGAGTGCTAAAACAATGACTTCCAGGGCAGCTGAAGTTTGCTTTCCCTTGTGTGAGACCAGCTGGAGTTACCCAGCACATGGCTGAGCTGGGGAGGGCCAACATTGCTTAATTGCATTAAACCTGCCCGTTCTTTCCGGAAAGTACATCCTGGCTGTATCAAAGAGGAAAAGAATTCAAGGGAAGTTTTCAAGTCTTAGGATACCGTCCCTACCTGTCAATTTCCCTCCTACCACCCCTTCAAATCACTTTAATGAAAAAAAAAAATCTAGATCCAGACTTCTTCTTTAGGTCTAGTCTTATAATATTATGCTTGATCTTTCCTCATTATTGTTAAAGTGACTCTTACTGGGATAACAGGTCAGCAGAACATAGATACTATTTCCATAAGGTTGAAGCAAGTTGCGTTTGCTGAAGACTCTAGTCTGCTTTCAAAGTCCACGCTAAATGTTAACCTCCTTCAAAAAGATTTGTTGCTATGAACTCACACTATCCTTTCCTCAAACTTCATAACTCTACATTGTCTCTTTTATAGCAACCATTGATATAGTTCCAACTATATATCTGAAGCAGCACTGGGAATAATTAAAAGATTATTCATTTAATCTTTACAATAATCTTTTCAAGAAGTTAATAAGCCCATTTTGAGATTCAAATCAAAACAACAATGAGTGATCACCTCATACCTGTGAGAATGGCTATGATACAAAAAAAAAAACAACAAATATTAAAGAAATTAAGAGGAGAAGGGCCCCTTGCACGATACATAGTAGGAATGTAAGTTGGTGCACACCCTATGGAGAGCAATATGGAGAATCTGCAAGAAATCTGCAAAATATCATCCAATACAGTTATACCCCTTCTAGATTATTTGCCTAAAGAATACAGAAATGCTATTCAAAGAGGCAAATCACAGCTATGTTTACTGCAACATTATTCCCAGTAGCCAAGAGCTGAAAACAACTTAAGTGTCCCTTGATTAGATCAGGAAGGTGTGGTCTATATACACAAAGAAATACTATTCTGCTATTAAAAATAAAAAAGAGGGAGATGAAATCCTGCCATTTACAAAATTGATGAACCTGGACATTGTTATGCTTAGTGAAACTGTCAGACAGAGAAAGATCAACATGTGAGTATGATTTCACACATATGTCTTGTATGGAGAAACCAAACGAATGAATGTAGTAGAACAAAATTAAAATTTTATCCTATAAACTAGCTAAATTAGCAGTTGCCAGAAGGAAAAGGAAAGGGCCAGGCTCTATTTAAGTGAAAGGAGTCAATTGTATGAAAGATAGAATTGGACTTTTAGTGCTGAATACAATGTAGTTTATATAGACACTGATGTATGGTAAATATATAACATATGCCTGAAAGTTATACAATGTTATAATCAATGTTACCTACATAAGATAGTAATATCAAAACAAAAACAGAAAGACTAAAAATAAATATCATTTCCATTGTCTGAGATAAATTTTCTTAACCACAGAACTAAGAAAGCATGCCGAGGTCAAACAGCTGGTACCAGTATTTCAGGTTCAAATCTAAATCTCTATTCGCATGCCCAAAGAGTCAACTTTTTGTGTACTTACTTTCTTCTAACACTTAATAAATAGCTATTGGAGTCTTTTGGGTATCAGGCACCATCCTTAACACTAAGAACATGTACACAATGAAGGTCTGGTCCTAAGAAGACAGATATAGTCCCAGCGATCTCTTTCAGTCAAATGTTCATGTCATCAGTTCATTCATTAAGCAGACACATACTACCATGTGTCATTTCTCAGGTACCTATGCTTTGGGCATGGAGAAACAACAAGACTTGTTTCCTAACCTGAGGACAGTGTTTGAATAAAGACCCAAGCACATTATCATGGAAATACACAAGAAAGAATGATTTATTGTATCAGAAAATCAGAGAAGGTTTCTATAAGAAGATGCCTTTGAATTGACTATAAAAGATAAGGAGAGTTTGATAGACTTTTGGGAAAAAGGAAGGCCATTCTGAGGAGAGACTCATGAGCCAGGACATGGAGGTAAAAATGGCAGGATGGCATTGTGCTGTCATTTGAACAGTGGCTGCAGTACAGAATGTAAAACAGGAGTGGAGGGGTTAAGACTGGAAAGGATGCTTGATCACATGCAGAAGGGCTTAGACTTGATCTTATAAGATTTCTGAGCAGAGGAGCTTATTTATCTTCATATCCCATGGTGTGTGGCAAAGTGCATTGTTTTTGGTAGCAGTTTTTAGCATTTGTCACTTTTCTGGCACCAGAGAAGACTCTGGCCCCCAACTTGATGCCATGCTCTTTTTACACAGGAAAAATAACACCCAAGCTCTTGCTTATACCAATTTTCTTGCCAGGCCATCTGCCAAGTCATCACAGGTCTGAGAGCAATCTTTCCCTTTAATCCAAGGCCAAATTACTGCCTCCATGTTGCTCTTGCTGCTATAGAGCTTGCTAATTTTGCTTTGGAGAAGTGGATGCCGTGGAAGTACTAGACTAGGAGACTTAAAGAACCAGGGTTTTGATCCCTCCTCTACAAGTTCCAAGAGCACAGCCTTGGCTGCATCCCATCTATAAAATGAGTAATCTCCACAGTTCCTTCCAGACTAATGAGTCTTTAGAATTTTAAATGTAGGTCACCATGCCTTCAGCCAGGTTAGAACGTAGCTATATCTGCAAATTCTACTTTTCTGTGTAACTGAATGATTTTCTGTGGCTGAAATCTATTTTATTCTCCTAGTAGCTTTCCTTCTTTGCCCTTTCTAGGAAGGTTGCCAGGCATGTTTGCATCTATACCTTGAAAGAGTTGGTATTGCTAAACAAGAAACAGAAGTTGCTAAGGCAGACCTTCTCCACCAGTCTTTGAAACCCTGAATGCACTAAAGATACCAGATGACTAATCTCAAATGTGGTCCAGAAAGAAAGGAAAAGTGTTCAGAAATACAAGGAAGAGCAAAGTTGATGAGGACCCGCATATGATCATAAATCCATATTCTGAAGGAAGACAGTTTGAGAATAAAAGTTAACATTACTTAGTGATAATTACCAAGAAGCACAGTTATAAACCAGTATAGTCACAGGCAAATGGTGTGGTGACATGTAGGGTTCCCTTCTATTACTTTTAAGAGAAGGGTTAACAAACCAGAATCACCAAAGCCACCATCTCATAGCCACCATATGGCTGGGGTGGAGAGCAGGGAAAGAGCAACATAGCCAAAGCTGAGTGACAGCAACTGTTCCAGTGTTTCACAAGACATGAAAGGAAAGGTATGGATGATATATATAAAGGCCTATCTATGATCAGAGTTGGGATTCAAATCCAGACCTATCTAGCATCAAAGGCAAGCCTTTAATTCTTCTTCTCATTCATCTTCAAGCCATGTCTCATGTATATCACATATGCTTAGTATATAGTAAACATTCAATCAATAACCTATACAATTAAATTTTTTTAAATATTTCTAAAGGATCAAAGCTACTGCTGACCTTTATTTTAGAATGCTAAAGAAGACACCTGAGAGCCAGGCAGATTCATTCCATCATCACCACGGAGAGGCCATATAAACTTTAACCAAAAATAAAATCACATGAGACTCAGTTTCCACCCTTATTACACATAAAATAATTCTTACAGGTTTGTGATGATTAAAGTAGAAAAAAGAGTGTGAGATCACTTAGCTCAGAAACTAGCCCAAAGTGCCCACACTCAAGATGGTCTTTTAGTCTTTCCTTCCCCATCAGAAGACCCTGGAAGGTTTTGAGACTTTGTGCCACTACTTCTATCAACCCCCACTCAAGGGATGGGAAAATTGCTCTGTTCAAGCAGGTGTCACTATTCGGAACCTAGAGTCTCATTTCCTGATCGTGTCTTAATCTGCTCGTTGGTAGTGAAAGTTGATTTCTTGCACATTCTTATATCAGTGGGAATTTCTGCCCTTGGCTGACAGGCATTATGGGCTGGCTTTGACATACAGCCCTACAGGGTCTGAACAGCTCCTATTCTTTCCTGGTCCTGAAAGGGAGCTTTGTGCCAAAGATTCATTAAACTGCACTGCACAGCCCCTTCATAAATGGGGCTCAATAATGAACAGTCGATTTAACTGGAAAAGCTGCTGGAGCTGTTAAATTAAAGGGAAATAAAGTGCACTTTAGACTCAGTCTGCCAGAAGAAATGGTGACCTAAAAGGAAAATCTTCATTTTTATTGAATTGAAGTTTTAAAAAAAGTTTAAAATGTCCAGAAACCTTCTTGGGACAGGCAATGCGACATAAATGCTCAGAATTCAGACTTTAAGTAGTGGCACTTATTTAGCATCCTCATCCCGGAGACAGTTCGGACAGAGGGTACAAAAGGAATGATCTAATATTGAAAAGGCACTAAGAAGGAACTCTGTGCACATGATATACAGGTTGAAAAAAATCTGTTTCAGATTAGGATTTTGCTTCCATTGTTTTAATATTTATAGGTTTAGAAGTCATTCTCTTCAGCCTTTTTGCTATCTCAAGAATAAGGAATCTTTCCAAAAAGAGATCCAATTTTTCTCCTCACACTATATAGTTCAAAGTTAAGCTTGACTTGTGTATTGTGCCCTGAAATCCACTCACATGCTCTCTTTTAGGCTTGGGATTGGCAGAAATATGCTTAAGTGCTCAAAATGCTTTCTCTTGCATTATGTACCTTCTTAGCATGACAAGATAGATTTTCTATTAACATATGCTGAAATATTATCATTTCAAATAACTTAATAGCAAGAAGTAAAAGCCATTGTGTCTTGGTGAATTAAAATATAACCTGGTGATCATAGCTCTTCTCCAATGAGTCGCTGTGAGCTGGAAATTCTTAATGTGTTCCCCTATCTTCATGTTCCAAATCTTTATATAGAATCCGCTCTCAGACATGTTAGGGGCTTTACTACCCTAGTCAGACCTATTCTAGGTTTCATCCATAAGCATCATTTTACCATCAAAGATAACAAAGTCACTCATCACAGGGAATTTAAAGAGAAATCTGAAAGGCAATGTGAAATAAATAAAGGCCCACTTCCACCCTCATTGTTCAGGGTCACTGGAATACAAACACAGATTTTTCAGTTGCAAAGCTGTATTGAAAAGACAAAACTTCCTTTTTGAGAAGTTGTCTGCTCTCTTTCTAGAACTGCCTTTATTTTTTCATTTTGTAGTCTAAGTCATCAATTTAATTTTTTAGGAGTCTGCATAGGACATTCAGTGCCACCGTGAAAACATTCTGATGCTGGAAAAATTAAATCCCGTGTGTGTGTGTTCTTTTCTAGTAGTAACTATGGTGACACATGAAATAGTATTGCTTTATTCTTTGTTCATCAATTACTAATGCATCATGGTTGACCACTAAAAATCACAGGCTCTGCATTTCTAGATTCTTAATAAAACTGTTCCTCTGAAAAATTCTAGGAAGGAATTTGCCCACTGGGAAATCTGATGGTGTTAAGAATCTATCACTTTATCAGAGGAAAGTTTCATTCACCTGATATTAAAGTGTGCCAGAATCCAAAATGGCTATATAGTCATCCATATGGAAAGTGTAGCCCAATTACATTTGACATTTAACTGCAAGGTAAACACGCATTTAAAAAAATACATGTTAAAAAAACCAACACTCATTAGAAAATACACACAGTACCAGTCACTCAATGTACTCTCTTCTGGTCATGATTTGTCATCAACTTATTCAAAGGATATTAGGCTTAAAGAGCAAATATTAGAGGACTTTCTGGATCTACAACAGTGCATAAGTTAAGGAGAATGCTATTGTGTCTGTTTATATAAAGGAAAATGGCCAAGAATAAGATGATCAAAAATCAAAGCACAGAAAGAAGGAAAACTCTGATAGGATTCAGAACATCCCTTAATTCTTCTATTTATTTGAATGAATGAAATTTTATGTGTCCTGTTCCTATGATCATGTGATTAAGGAAACAAAAGAATTTATCCTCCATGCCTGACAGAAAGCATAACACATCTAATAGATAGATGGCAAAGGAAGAAAAGAAAGGGGAAAAAGAAGAGAAGGAAAAACAAGACAAGAGGAAAAAGGAAATGTGAGTAATTAAAGAGGACATTAATCTTAGCTATGTTAGAAAATGGTAGCACCCTTCACATATTTAATGAATGCCTTTTGGGAAAAAGCTAGAATGGTTTTTTTAAGAAAATAATTTATGATAAGTCTTCTGTTCCTAACAGGATGTACCCTCAAGAGAAATTACTTAACACAAACCTAAACTACCCAAGGGGAAAAAAAAAAACACCCAGCTCCAGTTTACTCTTGCTATCCTATTCCACCTAAGTAGAGGGAGAAAATCTGAACAACGCTAATGAAGTTCATAGTCCAGGGCATAAGCTTATTAAGAGACTGTTCACTACTCACTAAAAAGTCATTCAATGGGTGATAGAATGTTTCTCATCCCCCCACATCTCACCACCATATTACTAAAGTCTTATTTATAGGAATTTTTTCTACTTTACAAAAGACATTTTCAAAGAAAATGAGAAGACAAGTCACAAACTGGGATAATATTTGCAAAAAAAAATCTGATAAAGTGTTCTTATCCAAAGTTTGCAAAAACACTGAAAAAGTCAACAATTTTTAAAAAACTATTAAAATATTGGCAAAAGACCTTAATGGATTTCACCAAAAACATTGTATACATGACGAAAAGCATGTGAAAAGCATCATCATCAGAATAAAGCAAGTTACAAAAATAACATTGACATTGATACTACCAGAAACTAACAAGAAAATGAAGCAGTAAAAACTAGTTCTCATAGTTGGAAAGCAGTAAGGTAATTTAGATGATACTTAAGCAGTTTTTTGCAAAGCCAAACATATTCTTACAACTTAATCCTGCTTTTTGCTATTTATCCAAAGGAGGTGGAAACCTATGTCTACATGTAAACTATCACATGGATATCTGTAAAAATTTTATTCACACTTATTCAAACTTGGAAGCAATCAAGAAGTCCATCAGTTGTGAATGGGTAGTTGGCTATGCAACACCTAGTCAGCAGAATTGTATGTATAGTATTTAATACTAGATACCAATGAGATCTCGAGTTATAAAAAAACAAGAAGGAAACTTAAAGGCATGTTACCAAATGAAAGCAGTTCACTTGGTAATATAATGGTAAAAGTTATAAACTCTGTGATTACCAATATATGATATTCCAGAAATGTAAAACAATGGGGAGACAGTAAAAATATCAATAGTTGTCAGAGGTTGAGGGAAAGGAGAAATGGATAGGGGAAAACAAATTATTTTAGGGAATGAAATTAATTTGACACTATAATGTCATTATACATTTGTCCAAATTCATATGGGAAATCTCTATACTTTCCAGTCAATTTTGCTGTGAATATGAAACTTCTCTAAAAATATATATATAATAATTTTGAGGTATAAACATATATATGTTGACTTACAACATAATGATTTGATGTTGATCAAATATATCAAATATTATATATATATTACATACATGCATTATATTCCTATGTTAATGTGACTTATTGTTATATAGCAAAATAATCATTGCAATAAGTCAAGTTAACATAGTCATAAAAGATTTCTTGGGTACTTTTAAGAGCTACTCTCTTTGTAATTTTTAAACATACAATATAGTGTTTTTCACTATGCCATCTTCAAGGTTTACGTCTTCAAGGTTTATTGATATTAAAACTGAAATGTTTTACCTTTGACCTCCATATAATCCATTTTGCACAGCTCCACTCTGGCAAACATCAATCACTCCTCTCTATATTTGAATTTTTAGTTTGGTTTTTAGATTCCACACATAAATGAGGTCATACAGTAATAGAGCAAGGGCTATTTTCACAAATCCCACAGACAAAGATAACAAGGTACAAACAACTGTATCCACATAAGTTCAACAACTTAGTGAAATGAATGAATGGCAACATTATACTGATGTTGAAAGACTGATGCCTTATGCTTTCCCCTAAAACAAGAACAAGACAAGGACAGCCACAGTCACTCATCATTGTACTGGAAATCCTATTGTGAAGTAAAGAAAGAAAAACAGATAAAGGACATGCCAAATGGAAGAAGCAAAACATATTTGAATTGTCCATATTGAAAAATCTCAATAAATTTAAGAAATTAAATTGAACCAATAAGTGAATTTAGCTTTCTAGAACCAATAAGTGAATTTAGCAAGATCACAGAATACAAGATAAACACATAATCAATTATATCTCTTTATCTGATTAATAAATAATTGAAAGTTAAAAATCAAAATATCATTCGTAGTTGAAATAAATGAATGCATAAATATAAATTTTAAAGGTATGCCAAAAATCTGTATTATGAAAAGTATAAAATACTGATGAAACAAAGCCAAAACCAAAATAAATGGAGAAGCATGTTACATTCATGGATCAAAGAAATCAGCACAAATGTGTCCATTTCCATATTGTTCTATACATCCAGGGCAATTATAATCAAAATTCCATCAGAAACTAGAATGTTCAGACATCGCTGATCGAAAAATGGCAAACCAGTTTGGAAAACAGTTTGGCAGTTGATTACAAAATTAAACATTCATTTGCCATAGGATTCAGCAATCCCAATCCTAGGGATTTATCCTAGAGAAATAAAAGTTCAGGTTGACCAAAAAAAGCCTGCCCATGAATACTTAAAGTAGGTATATCATAATCTCCCTAAACAGGAAGCAATCCAAGTATGCTTCTGTGGTTAAATGGCTTAATCATATAATGAAATACTCTTCTGCAATAAAAAGGAGCAACTGATATATATATATATATATATACCCCATTGATAAGACATCATTGAAAGAATAAAACTATGGCGATGAAAAATGAATTATAGTTATCAGTAGTTTTAATACAAAGTAGTAGATTTAATACAAAGATTTAATACAAAAGATTTGGAGGCTGATTAAACTGTTCTGTGTCTTGTCATTGGTTATACAAATCTACACATGTATTAGAATTAGAGAACTACACCTTCCCAGAAAAAGTCAAGCCTACAATGTATTCATTTAAAAGTATACATACATATATGATCTATATTTGCTATTCTTCCACCTTCACAAATACACTTTATTTCAAAATCAAGAAATATATTTAAAATTATTATTTTGATATGGCTGAAACTCAGCAATAGTCAAAATCACAATTAATTAATTACTACTGCACTTGTCTGAATGTTCTAAATATTCATGAGCTGAAGATGTTAAGTGAGTAGTAGAATAAAACATGCACTGCACTGATTAGTATGAATCTATTATCCATTATGTATTTCATAGAACTGAGTTTTTTCTTGTATTTATTTGATGAAAATAAAAAATTCTTTCATATAACTTTTGTTTTATTTTTAGTAGTGCTATCAATGTGTAAAATACAATTTATTCTAAATATTAATGTTCTTCAGTCATAAATATAAAGTTAGTTTTACTACTAGTAGGACAGCCTGTAAGTGAAAAGTTAGTTTTACTACTAGTAGTAAAAAGAACACAAAAGACAAAAATTCAGTTTTTCTCAGAGAGTATTAGGATTTATTATAGAATTTGACTTGTGTTAGGTAATTTGGAAGAGACTTTATGGAAACAATATTTTGTCTTTGATGTCAGAAAGTAGGGATAATTCTGTTATTTAATATCAACAAATTTAACTAGAAATAAGGAAAACTAACTGCTAAAATATAGTTGGTAAAGATAGAGCTATCTCCTATTTGCTAAGATGGGCAAGGGGATGCTTACTCATTCTTAAGGTTTGGGAAAAGTTCAAATTTTGTCTTATCAAACAATTATGGAATGGTCATATTTATGTTTTGGTTATTCTCAATCACAAAATTACCTTCTTTGTTATTGATGTTCTATTAAATATCTTACATTAGGGGCGAGACCCCGTCCCGGGCTTGGCAGCGCCGGGGGTTCGCGCGGGCCCGTGTGCCCACGCACCCCGCGGCCACGCCACCAGGGCGTGGCCGCCGGCGTCCGTGCGCAGCGGCCCCCCACGCTTCCCCCAGGTAAGGCGGGGTGGGGCCGAGGCTCGGGCCGGAGGGAGGCCGGGCC
>PVHY01027435.1:0-16239 GCA_004024945.1 Uropsilus gracilis
TCAAGATGAGTTCTTTAGTAGCTGCAGGAAGGGAGAGACAGGGCGGGGAAGTCCTGTTTGTAACATAATGATGTCGCCTGAAGATTAACTGCTTCCACTGAGAAGTGTCTGTGAATTCAATCCTTTCCTCCTTGGCTGTTCAGATTGGGTCCTCAGTGGAAACCTTCAGCACGGAACAAGCCAGGATTGGGTTAGGGGGATAAACGGCTAGTGTGGTTGTGTGGCAAAACTTCTGGTGAAAGTTCAGATGCTTTTACTCATGTCCTGAGTGACCTTGGACACACATCACTGCCATAATTTAAAGACCCTCACCTATCAATGAGGGTGTGGCTCAATGTGTAACTTCTAGAGGCTTTGCCATCTCTAGCAATCCATCTCCCCAGGATTGTTCTCACAGTTGACTCACTGGGATCTGTGGAGAGACAGAAGCTGCTGTGGACTGGAGTTCAGATCTTCTGGCCAGTGAAGTGCACCTAACTCACCCCTTAAGGTGTGAGTTATCTCATTTCTTGGGAGTGACTGACTCACAATAGTTTGAGACCCTTCTTCTCCAATGACTCTAGGAAAGTTCAGGACTTGGGAAGTGTAACAGTGGGGGCAATGGTCTTAAATTGCAGTCACATGTGTGTATCTAATCAATTGTCCTTGATTCTAGGTTGTCACTGAGTGTTCCCTCCTTCCAGTCCTGACGAAAGAACTGCAGTCAGAGTTGCTGGCAAGGATAGAGGTCCAGGGTGATGAAGTAAGATTACAGGGAGGCTTAGTGCCAAGTTTGCACAAGTAGCCAAGAACCTACACAGGTCTTGGGCCCAGTTCCCTGGTGTACACCCCATGCCCCTGCCAGAAAACACATTCTTTTCACCCGCCGGCTCTCCGTGCTAGCTCTCCTTTGCTGCTCCTGGCCACTCCTGCTCCAGCACCACCTTACCCTCTCATTTAAGCTCAGAGCAGTCCCTCTCACTAAGTCACCTCCACTCCTCAGTGAAGACAGTCAATCTGCCTTCTTCACTTACCTCAGGTTCCTGGAGATGAGATCCCCCAAGGTCGTGGCTTCGGGTATCTCTGTGTCCATGAGCCCATTTGCACCTGGAAAAGCATGTTGAGGAACAGGATAGTGCTCTGCCGCCACGAGAAACTGTGGCGTGTTCTTGGATTTGAAGAATAATGTGGCAGGCAGATGACCCTCCATGCCACAACATGTACAGTCCCCATAGGAGAAACCAAATGTGGAGATGGGCACCTGTGCCCATTACTTATTTCTTATTTCATACTTAGACGTCGCTTTCCCTTTTCTGGGCAATGTTAGAATCCCTGCTAGGTGCTCAACTCCATGAAACTGACTAGAAGAGAGTGGGAGGGAAAAGAAAACACAAGGGTCCTCCAGAGTCTGCAATCTGGTTAGAGCAATAAGGCATGCACACTATTGCAAGAATTCATAGGGTGACTGAGAGTGAGAGAATTTTACTAGGGGTCATGTTGAGTTTAAGTGTCTAAAAATCCCAAGTTTATTATTCTGGAGAAATGATCCGTGATTACCTGATTTCAAAGGCATGGTGGGCCTCCATCCTCCTTCCCCCAGAGGAAGAAGCACCCATTCAAGCTACCTGACTTTCTTGCTATCTGTGTGACAGCCCATTGTCTGACTTCCCTGATCCTCAGCTTCTTCATCTCTAAAATGGGGGGAATACTGTTTATTCTGCTTATTGCATAATATGATTCTGAGGACCAAATGAGGCAAATATGTGAAAGTGCTTTATAAGCCATAAAGCACCCTGCAAGTAAAAGGGATTATTAATATTTAAAACAAAACCACAAAACACAGAGCCACACAGAATGACAGAACACAGAGTTTATTGGAACCTTAGAGATGTTTATGCCAATATTTTCTTCTTGCAGACAATACAGTCGAGACCCGGAGAGGATAAATGGCTCAGGGACAAATAGCTCATCTGGAACCAGGCCAAGACCAGAGTTCACAGCTGCCTGGGCCTCTGCTGGAGCCTTGCGGGGTAGGGGTGGGGGGGATCAGGCCTATCAGGCTAGTAGAAGCACAGCTCTGTCTCTGTGCACACGGGATCTATTTGCTGTAGGCAGGGTTTCCTGCTCCCTTGGCTACAGGGAAAATATTACCTGCCAAGACTGAATTTAGTTACCTCCTTGTTCTACTCTGCTCCAAGCCCCACTTTCATTCCTGACCACCCAGCTAGCCCCTATGGAAATGGTTTTCAAGTTAAGTCTGGGTTTCAAGTTACATCATCACCAAATAACTGATGCCCCTCTGGAAGAAATCCAGAGTTAAGCTAGGGACAGCTTGTGTGGAAAAGTGAGAGGTTCATTAGCCAATCTAAATATTGCAGACAGAAATTTTGTAAGGACTTTTTGGGGAAAAAAATTACCAAGATGGTTCACATCTTTGCAAACAAACATCACTGCATAAGTTCATGCAACAATCGACAGAGGTGACTTGAGGGAAGGGCCCTGGCACATTGGGAGTGGGAGAGCTCACTGGGGACCACTGGTCTGTCATCTCTAGCTGCAGACTCTCATGTTCTATGAGGCTTTTTCTCTCACAACCTAGCGGAGAATGTGGGGAGTTAGCTCATCCAGGTGAGAACTGGTTATCTCTCTGCTGGATACTATCTTCAGCTTTTTTGAACACACAGGTTCTGCTCTTTCAATAAATGTCTTCAGAAGAGAGTGCCCAGCCTTTCCCTGTAACCCATTCTAGTTTAACTGTTGTCAGATCTTTAAAAATGGGCCTCATTATGTCCTTAAGACACGACGTAGCTGCTTATATTTATTTCCTCCAACTCCTACTAATTAGAGGTGCAGAATAGCCACTCTCCAAGTTTTCCACTTAAAAGTATGCTTTTAAATACTTCACCATAATGAGTCCCCTTAACGTATATTTACGTAGACCTAATAATTTTGAAAACATTTAATGCAGTCACTAAGTTGACTGTAGTCTTTCCAAGAGCTCTATAATCCTGCTACCTGGCCTCCCGTCCTACCTCGCCCACCTCCCCAGGAGTGTGGCCTTCGCCACCTAAGCACCCTTCCTAAAAACCTTTCCATTTCAGTTCACCAACATTTGAACAGCTGCATGAGCACAAAATGTTTAATTTGGGAAAAGTGACTGTGGGAAGGAATGCTTTGTTAGTTTCCAAAGTAATGCAAAGCTTAATTTAGAAAGCAATATGATGATTTTTTGCATTTTGGAAGTCACAGAGGTTATGGATAGCACTGCAGAGGCAACCTGCCTGGTGATGTTAGCACTTTGCAGCACACTGGGATTTTTTGGTAACATTTCCATTTTCATTCCTGTTCAAACACAGTTGGGTCAACTTAATAGAAACATTTGCTCCCTGAGGACAGAGTCGTGTCTTGTTCAGCCTCTCTGTGATTGCATTGCTTCAGTAGGTAGACATTACTTTGGTAGTAGGTCCCACTCCTTACTTTGGTCTTAAACTTGGTCCAATCAGGCTCCAGAGCTTAGAAATAATTGTGGTCCCCAAAGACTGAAAAGGGCAGCTATACAGGTGTGGTCAGATCATATACCATCACATCTCTTGGCTTCTGGCAGCATAAACAAATTTAAAGTGCCAGAATGAAAAAGCATCAAGTCCTATCAGATCTAATGTTATGGTCTGCTTCTCGGGGGCTTCTTAGGATCTGTTCTTAGGTTAGAACAGTGTAGATTTGGAGGGAGGGACAGTAAAATGTAAGAATGAGTCTATACCCCCCCCCTCCACATCACATTACAACTGGGTCTGGAAATGTTCCCTGAACAGCATTGCTCCAAGCATGTCTGAATGCAGCCTCTGTATCCAGGGTTCTCATGTGGACCCAGGGGCTTCAGGGAAGGCAGCTTTCTCCTCAGAGACTGCTTGCCTGTCAAGGGATGTTCTGGGGCCTTAAGACACATGCTCAGTTGCATTTCTTGATGTCCTACGACTCAAAAGATCAAATAATTTAAGCTCTTGTCCATTACGCTTTTGGAGAATACAGACTGTGTAACAAGCTGGAGTTCCCCAAAGCTCATTCTAGGGAGACTGAGAGAGGGCAATCTCCAAGATAATATCACTGTGAGTGAAGGTTCTCTGGATGTGGATCAGATCATGCCGGAACACCTAAATATCAGACAAGTTGTTCCAGATGGAGTTCTAAGAGGACAGGGGTCCCTTCAGTTCTCACTGGCATCCCTCAATCCCTGATCCCAAGAGTTCCTGTGTGTTCTCAAAGGGTGAGGCTCACTTTTACTGAAGATACAAAAAAAAAAAAAAAAAAAAAACCTGTTTCACTAGAGATAGAACTATTTTGATGTGGACATCTCTAAAAAACCAGTAAGACCTTGTCCTGCCACCAAGTAGGGACACATCACTACTAGTGCATGGTTAGGGTGGGGGTGGGGAGAGTGGGCAGTGGGAAGCTGCCTCCTCAGCAAGAGGGAATGGTAGAGCAGCAGGCCTTATGGACAGAGACAGAATATACACGAAAGACAGGATTTCACAGCTAAATGGTGGCAGAAATAGCCACTTTAGCTTGTACAGCATATTCTAATTTTTATTCCAAGTTTTGGGTTTTGTTTTTTGTTGTTGTTTTTTGTTTGCTTGTTTGTTTTTGAGACTAGGTCTCGCTATTTTTGCCCGTGGAACCACAGGCTCTCGTTTCCTGGGGTACCACAGACTCAAGCAATCCCCAGCCTCAGCTTTGGGGTACCACAGACTCAAGCAATTCCTAGCCTCAGCTTCTCAGGTAGCTGGGATTACAGGTGCGCGCCACCACGCCCAGCTATTTTTTTGGAACTAGGTCTCCCTACGGGCCCCAGGTGGGACTCGAACCGCGATCCCTAGCCCCGGCCGCTTCATAGGTTGAAGCTTACAGGCACGAGCCACCGTGCCAGGCCCCCAAGTTTTGGGTTTTGCCAGAACTTGAAACTTTCAGAGTCTTGCCAGTGGGTGGGTTCATCTCCATTTGTTTTGCATTAACATCTACCGGTGGGCCTAGGATGACACAGAGAAATAAGAGGAAAGAAGCAGAGACCGAAACAGATTCAGAGAAAATCAGAACAACAAAGAGATACAACAAAAGGAGAGCTTGGAAAAAGGAAGAGGCACAGAGGAGCACACCAAGAAAGCCATGAGGAAATGGAGGTGGAAGGGTGGTCGCGGGTGGAATGAAGACACAGGTGTGCGAGATGCTAGCTGGGTTCCTAAGTTGATGATCAGTCCAAACTGGCTGGAATTTAAGAGAAACCACAAAGCTTCATTGTTTTGTTTGTGCGGAGGGTTAGCTTGCTGGCAACCTCATCGCTGGCGTTTTGACACACTGCCTGAGCTCCCCCTGCTGGCTGCTCTGCAGAATTTCATCTCCCGGGTGCAGCGTGAATAGGATTACGTAAGTCTACTTTGCCTATTCCCCTCCCCCTTTCTTTTTTCCTTTCTTCCTTTCTTTTCAAAAATTTCCCTAGGACCTCGTTTATCCGATGCCTGCTGGGCCTTGAATACTCTGACTGCCTTGGTGTGAACGCCCAGTGTGGGCAATCCGGAGCGAGGTATCCTAATGAGGGTGCCCGCAGGAGGCTGGTTGAGCAAACAGTTATTGACCATGTGCCACATGCAAAACGCTGTGGAAAGGCCAGAAGGGAATTCATTATACATCTCGCCTCAAAAGTGACTGCTGGAATTCAACTGGCCTACCGGGGTTGGAGTAAGGGCACATCCCAGTTCAGTTCTGAGTAACTGGACCAGCCTTTCAAAATAAGCCCTGGAAAAGCCCATCAGGGCAACAGTGATTGTGTTTCTCCCGCTTTCTTTCCCTGCTTCCCCACCCCCTTCATCTTCTCTGCCTGAAGAAGAGGAATTGCAGTGTGCAAAACTCCTGGGGCGGGAGAGAGAGAAACGCAAGTCTCCCCAAATGCCAAACCTATTTTTATTGCTAAGAATAGCTTTTATCTCTGGGAGAAAAGGCAGAAGACCGGGTTCTCTCCCCCCCTTCCTGTCTCCTCCCTCCCTCCCTCCCCACCCCTCCCTCCCTCTCCCTCTTCCTCTCCCTCTCCCTCCCTCTCCCTCTCCCTTCCTCTCTCCCTCTCTCTCCCTCACCCTCTCTCTCCCCTCCCTCCCTTTCTCCCTGCACCCCTTTTCCTGCTTTCTCCCTCTCTCTTCCTTCCTCCTCATCTCCCTCCCTCCTCAATTTTGATTTTAAAGGAGCAGAACCCAGTCACAGAAAGATAGTGAACCCTGTTTTTCTGAGTTACAAAGGCTGGGGTTCGGGAGAGGAATAGGACACAGGGATCTTTGTTGCAGGCTGAAACCTAGCTTCTGAAGTCCCAAGTTAGACGCCTTGGGGCTTGACTCTGGGACCACCTTCAGCTAGGACTGGGATCCTCACAATAAGGAATTCTCTAACCCCTCTTTACCCCAGTTACTCAGAAGTTAGAAACCCAAACCAACTCTAACAATCCTTTGCTTTCACAGAAGTGCTAGTTTCTCTCAGGGCAGAAAGTAATAATGCCCCTAAAACATTAAGCCAGAGACATTGGGTGAAAACATCAGAAAGGATCCCCTTTCCTTAGTTAACTGCGATTTTGAGTTAACTGTGCTGCAGAAAGCAGTAATGTCCCTCAGGGAAATAGACACTTACTCTTTAGTGCCTTTTCTGCCCTGGCCCTGGATTCTTTTCGGTAAGGGAGATAGCTCTTCTATCTCTTCTCTTCTCTCTCTTACACTGGTTCAGCCTTTTGCTCACATTGTTTTTGGGTTTCCCAGATTCTGGAGTTCCCCCTCCCTACCTCCTTCTCTTCCTTCCCCACTCACTCTTCTAGACCCCCCTGGGCAGGGTGTCTATATGGAAGGAAGTGTTGCTAAGTCTTTGGGGGGGGACTCCTAAATGTCTGATGCCCTTCAGCTTCCTAAGAGGGCAAATGCATGACCTTCATGAGGTGAATCAGGCTTTGGGTCTTTCTTCACACAACACTCAGGCAAGAAGCCACTTTGGAAAAACTGGTAGACAGCTGACAGCCCATAAGTTGTGATGTTTTCTATCTCAAATAGCCCTTGTGCACTTCTACTGTAGAAAGTATTTTAGTGATTCATGAATCAACAGGAGCAGAAGGACCTTGGCAGGCACTGCCTACATTCAAAAAATGATCATTAATAACAAATGATATTAGCTCATAAATAACTGAAACTGGCCCAGTTCTACTTCTCTTGAATAAAAGGAAAATATCCTGAAAACATCAGAAAATAAATAAGAAAGAAACACTATTCGGAGCTATAGCTGAATAAGTTGTAGTAATTTCCAAAATGCTCCTGGAGTCTAAATGGTTTCAGAAAAGCCTCCTCAGCGACTTAGTGTCCTGAGCTGCCCTGGCCAGCAGAGGGCAGACGTCAGTTGTAAATGGAAGCCTGCAGAGTGGCTGATGGGGAACAGGCAATTTTGGATTCCAAAGTTGTAAACGGTTTATTCCATGCTATAAATACTCAGGTTAGGACTACTCCTACCTGGAGATGATAGTCCAAGATTCTAGACAGACACAAGAGACCAGATTTCAAGAGGTTAGTTCTAAACAGGAAATGACATCACTGGAAATACTCCTTTGTTTATAAAATTAAAACCCAGGAAAGAAAAGACTGGTTCTGCATACCTCCCTCTGGGTGCTGAAGCTACTATTAAATGAGTCACTGCAGTGATTTGTCCCCACCCTGCGTCTGCTAGGGTCATTCAGCGCTGCAGATTGTTTGGAGTGGACAAGTGTGGGCTTTGTATTTGACTTGAGGAAGAAGTTCCCATGGTGGGTCTGTCCTTTTGTTTAATGAATATAGAGAAGCCTGCTTCCTGGGAAATAGAACTAGGCATGAATAACATATTTCCTGAAGATTTGGGCCAACCTAAATCAACTCCATTTCAAAATACATACCCAAGAGAACTGAAAACTTGTCTACCTAAAACCTGTCCATAATGTTCCTCTCAGCCTCATCAAAATAAAAGGTAGAAATACCCCAGAGTCTGCTGACCCATAAACTAAATGTGGCATTCACGCCCATACAACTGGCTACTTTCCCATCATAGAAAGGGATGATGCACCTATTCACATGGACACACCTTGGAAACTTCATGCACTTTGAGAGAAGTCATTCACAAAGAACCATGTGCTGCAGGAATCCATCTGCAGGATATGTCCAGAAAAGGCAAATCCTTAGAAATGAAAAACAGATGAGTGGTTGCCAGGGGCCTGAAGAAAGGGGGGATGGGGAGTGACTTTTAGTGAATATGTGATTCTATCTGAGGTGATGAAAATGCTCTGAAATTAGAGAGTGGTGATATTACACAACTCTAAAAATACACTAAAAAACACTAAATTGTACTCTTTAAAAGGGTGAATTTTCTCAAGAAAACTGTTACTTTTTAAATATGTGGGCCAGGGAAGATGTTATAGTGGGAAACTCAACAGGAAATAAGGAGAATATAAAGGGAATGTTTGAATTCTGGGAGATCCAAAATATTTTGGATGAAAACGGATTTAGTGCTGGCTGGGGACAGAGGTTTCCAAACTCAGCATAGAAATAAGAATTACCTACAAGGTTGAACTGGCCCCCACGTTCAATGCGCCAACCTGCAGCGAAGGGCTGACATGGCTCTGATTGTGCAGGCCAGGAAACGCTGATGCTATTTCACTCCAGGGTGAGGATCACATTTGTGTTGATGTCATGACTACCCCCTGTGTGGAGGGAAATAGGGAGACTCACACCCCTCTGACCACAGTAACTAGAAAGACTTCTTGAGCTCTTAGGAACCGGCAAGGGAGGAAGGCGATAATAGCTCAGCCCGCAGCTCAGTGGCTGGGGGCCTCACAAGGTATATTGCCAGTAATGCCCATGGTGTCCAAAAGCTTATGCTCTCTCCTCCTGTAGTTCTTACAGTACCTGGCAGAGGCTAAGCCCAGGAGAGCCCTTAGTAGACACTTGGGGGAAATGGAGGAAAGAAGAAACAGAAGAACACACAGTTGAACAGGCCTGGGGAAGATGGGAGCCACTGCTAGGTACACATGGCCTTGGGCAATGCAAGAGTGGACATATCCCTGAGGGAGAGAGACCGGGAGAAGTGATTTTATTTGCCTGCTTTTCATCAGCATCTTCCATTCACAGATTACTGGGGCTGCCTTGTTGGGTCCTGAAGTAGCAAGCAGGGCAAGGCCCTGGGCCACCTGAGCAAACCTCTCCACTGTAACTTCCTTGACATTTGTCGTATTTCTAACCTCCATCCAATTCCCGAAGTCAAAATGCGTTTTATCTCTAAGAAGCACTATGAAGAAACCATGAAAGCATATGCCTTTTAGAATTTGTGTTTACTGGTTAAAAAACACCACTGCCTTCCCATCCTGTAATTGACCAGGGAGAGCAATGATACTGGAGTATGATAAAGTATTTTCCAGTCCTATGTTTTCCCCAAGTCTGGTCCTCTGGGGTGAATGTTACGCATTTTAGGGAACCAGGGACTAACTCACTATGTCTCACAAAACCTGCTTAATTATAGATTCAGTCAGAGATGGGAACTCAGTAACTAATTATGTAGCTAGTGCTTCAAATGGGCATTGGAGCCAGAGCTCTTGACACTTCCAATTATGCAGTAAATAAGAGGTTAAAAACAACTTGGCAGATACTAATTTTTTAAATAAATGTCAGGCATTTTAATAGTAGAAAGATTTGGATTTGAGCGTTGGACAGATCTGGATGTAACACTTGGTCATAGCCTCCAGTTATTCCTTTAGTAAATGTTTTATCAATTTTTAATAATTTTATTAAACACTTTAGTATATGTTCATCAAACAGTTATCAAGTTTAATACCTGTACCAGGCTTGGTGTTAGGCACTGACATTCATGACGGAAGCATGAAAGAGAAAGTCAGTCTCTGTGCTCAGGAAGCTTATAGCTCCACGTCTACACAAAATATGTTATTTTTTTAAAAGTTACTGAACCTCTTTGAATCTAGATCTGTACAATATAATAAAAGATACCTTATTTGAACGTTGTTCTAAGGATTAAATTGAATGACATACACAAAGTACCTAAGATATTGCATTAAGAATATCTTCTCTTATATACACCCTCTTGATATCATTTTATCATTTGCTATCATATACTACAATCTTTAATTGGACATTCCTAGCTTAAAGTGAGACCAGATGGATCAGGGTTTCGAGTAGAAACCCCAAAGCAAGTCCATTAAAGAACAGTACATGCCATAGTTGGGAACATAGGGATTGGTTCACACAGATCTTTGTTAGAAATCAGCTCTGCTACTTGCTGATTTGGCGGTTATTTCACTTCTCTAAGTTTCAGTTTCCTCTTCTGTAAAATGAAACTAACAACCCTATCCTGGATGAGTTGTGTAATGACATGAGGCTATATATAACAATGGAGCCCCATGTCTAGGACGGAATAGGTACTTGGTAAAAGCTGTTACTATTTATTGACCTTACTCTTAGAATATCAATTTTTAGAGCTCCCATTTGTCTTGAATCATACCCAATTCTTCATTTTATGGATGAAGAAATTGAAGCTCAGTTGTTTGGCCAAATCAGACAACTCATGGTGGCAAACTGGAGTCTGACTGCCATGCTAGAGTTCTTGACATCCAAGGATGTTTCTGGGAACCCTATGCTCACTGACTTCCCTCCCATATCTCTGATTTCTGTGTGTACAGTGATGGAGTTGGTTAAATGGTTAAAGTAGCTACATTATGTTTTTGAAGAGAAGCTGGGGTGCACAGGTAACCATGAGCAACATCACCTGAGACTTGTTTAGATCAGACACCTGCTCTATTTGAAAGTTGGGTATAAGAGATATAGGCTTCTCTTTCACAACTCCCTGCACAGGGCAGCCATGTCTGACCTTGCTGGCAGCTGCCCTGTCAAGGACAGTGATTTTCAAACTGCAAGGCATTACTTATTAGTGGATCTTTAAAAATAAGTAGTATAGTGAACCAACATTTCAAAAAAATGAAATAGAATTAGAAACATTAGAGTGCATCACAAATATTATTTTGTGAAATCTTTGTTACATGTACCCTATATATGTGTGTTTCTTTATGTATTTTGAGGTCACCATTAATTTTTTTTAAAATTTTGCTGTGTTCTGACAAGATTAAAAGCTATTGCTTTAAGACATTTTGTGTTACCTGCCTGCAATTTGTTTTAAGTCACACTTTTTGACTACATGTTCATTAACTCAGCAAATATTTATTGAGCACTGACTAGATGTCAGGCATTGTTCTAAGCATTGTTCTAAGCACTGGGTGCACAACAGAGAACAACATAGACAAAAATTCTGCCCTTATAGGACTCACCTTCTGGTGGGGGCACTATAAGTAATATAAAGGTAAGGTACAACATTTAGGAAATCCATGTAAGCAAAGAGAAAGGAAAGGAAAGCAGGAAGAAAAAGAAAGGACTAAGGGAGGGAGAATGGAAGGGGGGAAAAGAAAGAAATGCATGCTATCCATAAGCATACATTAGCGTGTTGGCTTATTTTTTGCAGATGTTTCTTCCTATGCCTGTGCCATTTATCCAGCCATTTAGAGGACTTCAGGACAATAGGTAGCACATAAATGTACAGAATAGATGCTGAAGCAGGAAAGGGGAGCCTTTGCTTTCCTCTCCTTCTGCTTCCCTCCACCCTCCTTTCATCCCACAGCAGCCTTCCCAAAGCTGTTTCTTGGTCTTCACTAGTAATTACACTGGTTTAGCCTTAGAGAGGTAGACCTCTGTTGTATAATAGGCACAGTGCCAACTCACCCTGGTACTGGGGAAGTTCTGTGTCAGAATTCTCTTAATACTGATTTTTAAGACGTTAGTGATTTAATCACTTTATAAATTAAAGAGAAACAGTGAGGTCCAGAAGTTGGTGGCTGACCACAAGCTCACCCCGGGAAGTGGAGCCATCTGAAATGCCTTGCTCCAGTTTGTGAGCTTCAGCTCGGCCTTCTCCATCTGCCCTACACTTCAGATTCCTTTGTTATTATGTCAATATATTTTTTAAAATGCTTTTTAAAGATGCTAATCTGTTGTAGCCATTTGAAGTTGTTCTTTTCTAAGAGTCACAGACTGGTTAGACTTAGCCTGGCTTAAGAGCCCATTAATTTAGCAAATCTGGGATTTTGTGATGGCCATGTTAAAAGTCTTAAAATAAATGTAATAAGAGCTGTACTTAGGTCCAGCAGACAAGATGATAGAATTGGATCTTTTCCAAAGCCACTATTTACACTTGGGTGCCTCCAGCTTTCTCATTTACTTTAATAAGCTAGTTCTTGAGGTACCTTTATCTTTAACGACACACTTTCTTAAGAGGAGTTTTTTGTTTTTTTTTTTTAACTTATTTATTTTTTTAGAAGAGTATTTAAATCAAGAGGTTAGAATCTGGGTCCAGATTTTGCTGGGTGACCTTGCACTCATCACATCCCCTCTTTGAGCCTAAATCTCTTCATTTGTACAGTGTGGGGGGTTGCCTGGAGGACAGCTTTACACACCTGGTCGGTGGGGCATTCCAGGACATACTTCTAGGCCACACCTGGAGATAGAAATTGGGCACTCTGAGAGAGCCAACAGTACCGCCCCCTTCTCCTTTCCTACCCCTCCTCCCCTTTTATTTGTCTTACCTGGGGCGGGTCTGCCTAAGATTTAATTAGAAAGAAAAGTTCTGCTGTGGTTTCTTTCTTCTTTAGTATTTAAAAATCCCCGAGTTTCTAAAAGAACCTTTCTTGGTCTATGATTCTATAGTTTCTAAATTTGAAGATTGACTCTGATAATTCTTTTTTAGAGGTTTCTTTGTTGTTGCGGACCTGCTCTCCTATCCCCCTTTAATTGGAAACATTTTTTTTTTCTGCCGACTCTTGCAGAATGACCTCACTGTGTACTGTGCTGGATATCTCGGTCCTGGAAGTGAGGGTCCAGCCTGCGGGGGCAGCGCTGGGCCTCGGGGAAAAGAAGGCAGCGGCGCAGCCCCTGCCAGCGGGGGTGGGGGTTGTTAATTCGGGTATCTCTTCGTTTCTTTGTTTCTTTAACTCGCAGGCATTTGTTCCAACCACGCAGGGAAAACAGTTCCAGAACCATCTCCACCACCGAAGCGGTCTCTCATTTGCATGCTGTCGCTTTGTCTGGCGAGAGGATCGCGGCAACGCCGTTCCCGCCGGCGCGCCGCCGCGACCAGAGCCGTGCGCGGGCTCCGCGGCCTCCGCACGCGCGGCTTTTCGGCCTGTCTCTCCCGAGTTAGCCAAGTCGCCTCTGAAAGCCCGCGACCTTTGACTGCCGCTGCAGCGGGGGCTCAGCCAAGCTGTACCAGTGCAGCCATTTCGGGTATGAATTTATTTCACACGCAATGTAGCTGCTTTGCCCAGAGTGGAGCAAAAGCAGTTTTCCCTCACAAAGGACTGATTTAGACCTTCATCTAAAATTCCAAGTGCTAAAAGCAGAGAGAGATAAATCAGCACTTTTGATGGTCAGCGAGGTCCAAGAACTTGTGCTTAGATGTGTGAAGTTAGGACAGTGGAGAGGGGAGTTCACCCTGCCCCGGCCCCGTTGGGTATCACTCTGGTCCCCGTTTGAGTGTGAGGGAGTCGGGGGAGACTAGGGGTGGTGGTGGAAGAAACGGAGACTCCAGGAGGTAGAATGACTTGTCTACACAGGAAACGGCAGATGTAGGAATTGAACTTGTTCTATCTGGCACCAACTGCTGTGTTCTTTCCACTCCACCATGCTTCTCCACGAGTGTGCTGACTCATTTGGGAAGTTATGTAAGCTTGTAAATGACAGTGAGATTTCCAGATAATGTGACTGCATAAAGAAGAGCAAAGTATTGCCTCAGTAGCTTTGGTGCAGTGGCACCAAGTGGAGGGAGGCACACTGCTGTCTGGAAAGGCTTATCCAAAACTGGAGAGGGAATGGGCTGCACCCCAAGAATCCAAATCAGGCACGCTCAGTGTCCTTTACCCTGAAAACCTGTTCTGTAAGCAAACTGGCTTTTAATTAAATATATATGAATACAGCTCTCTGTTGAGTTCACAAGTAATTCCTCAAAGTTCAGTCTAAACTTGGATCACTGACAGAAGGTTTGCCAGCTGTGCCCAGGAACCCTATTGTTCGGTATGCTTGCGACTGTCGCCTCCTGGAGGGAAAGTAAGCCACATCCATCTTAAGTTTCCCACAAACCCTTTGTATTAAACAGAGAAGTACCTGAATCAGCTTTGCTTGGGAAGTTATCCCTGACCTCTGTGTGGGGAGACAGGGAGAAGAAAGGCCTTAGAGCCTGGGTGCTGTTCCGGCCATGCTCGTGTTCTCCACTACACAGGTCTCTGACCCTCAGTTCAGTCTGGTGAACTGCTCATTCCCTGGGCGGGTGCAGGTCACCAGTGCTGTGGAGTTCTAGCCCCAGAGAGTAACCATCAAGCAGTGGTGGATGGAGAGTTGATGGGTAAATAACCCAGCCCCCTTTCCTGTGGGTTGAGATGCTCTGAGGCAGGCTCTGTGCTATTTCCCGGAGGGTTTCCCAGTGGGATGGAGCGCCAGAGTCCTGCTGTGCTTGGTAAGATGCATATATAGCCCTGTCATGCTCCTCTACTCAGCTTCCTGGGAGCACCTCTTGATTAAATGACTGATGCTCAAATCCTTGTCTCAGGTTCTGGGGGAGAAAAAAGTGTAGAGATAGGTAATGGGGCCTGGACAAATGGACCAGAGGTAGGATTGGAGAGGGGGTAGGATGGACATGAGCTATCCTTACCCTGAGATTCAGCAGTTTAAAACTGGTTAACTGTAGTGCCAGAGAGAGGGGAAGAGGGACAAGACTTCACAAGTGCTCTGGGGCATGAGCTTCAGCTTCCTGGTAGATGATTCTTTGAACAAAACTAGAAAAAGGGGGCTTTTAATTTTATTTTTTGTTTTGTTGGGGGGGAGCAGAGTAGAAAGTAAATCCAATTTGGAATTTTTGGATTTTTGGAAAAAGTGGCATCTGGCTCCTTGATATTATTTGCAAGAAAGTACCTGCTTTGCCAAAAGCATTCAGAAACTGCTTACCATAGTGCTTGAAATTCTACATTATTCATTCCTTTGGCTTGCTTGTTTGTGTTTTTTTTTTTTTCCAGAATCCTATTTTAAAAATGCTCCTGAGATTATTGATAATCTTGTTATGTGTGATAATAGCATTGTGGTTATATAGGAAAAAACCTCCCTGACTTAGAAATAGGTGCTAAAGCATTTACGTATAAAGAGAAACAGTGACAGAATTTCTTTAAAATAATTCAGCAAAAAGAAAAATGGAAATATATATATATATATAAGTGTATGGGACTAGATAAAATGACATTGGCAAAATATCTAAAATCATTCAAGGTCAGAGATAAATGCATAAGGTTCATTATATTTTTCATCTATTTCATCTATTTTTGTGTATAATTGAAACTTTTCAGAATAAAAAGGTAAAATATAAACTGATATTTTAAAAATGCTATTGGGACGATATCCTATCCAACTATCTTTAACATTTGTGAAAAAAAAATGTGTTTTAAGACTTTGAGGGAGTGGAGTATTACTGGGAGTGAAGAGCACAAGGGAATATAGTGATGGTTTGTGGGTGATACAGTGGTGGGAAAACTATGGGGAGTACAACAATGTAAGAAAAATATTTAATTAATAAAAATAAACTTTGGTTGAGTTTTATAATTTTGAATATTCAGGAAAAAGGAGGGCTGGTCTTTTTAAGAAATAAACTTTTTAGGAGCAGGATTTTAGAAACAGGATTCAGGTGTAGACAGTCATCACAATTTTGCCAACCTCTATGTTCCAATGAGGAACACTGGACAGTGTTCTATCATGATCCACTAGGACAGTCCCACATCAGGTTTTTTGTGTATATGATCTCATTTTATTCCCCAGACTTTGTCTAGGGATCCATTTCACAGATGAAGAAATTGAGGCTAAAGAGGTCAGGGCTTTCAACAAAAGACCATTCGTTGGGTCATCAATACAGTCCTTCTGTGTGACTCCAGAATCTGCTATATTCCTGGTTTTCAGATTAAAACTAACTTGAAGGTCAAGTAAAGGGCATAATTAAGTAAATTGTAACTACTTCCTGTTATTGGAATATTATGTATGTATAATGTTATGGATATTATTACCCATAGTAAAGACTAATAAACATGCTAATTTTATTTTTTTTCCATTTTATTTTTTAATATTTTTTTATTTTTTT
>PVHY01027436.1:0-16239 GCA_004024945.1 Uropsilus gracilis
GATGTTTATTGCAGCACTATTTATAATTGCAAGGACATGGAAACAACCCAAATGCCCCAGAACAGACAAATGGATGAAAAAGATGTGGTATATATACACAATGGAGTATTACTCATGAATTAAAAACGCCAAATCTGATGAATTTATGGAAACCTGAATGTACCTAGAAGAAATCGTAGTAGCAGAAACAAGTCAGAAAGAAAAAGACAGAAACCAAATGGTTTCACTAATACATGGACAACCAAATGAAAGTATACAATGGGAAGGTGAGGACGAGCTGGAGCGGTCGGGGATGGGATGTGGTGAGTGACTCCCAGGGATCAAAATGATGTGAAATATATATATATAAATAAATTATTAAAAAATACATAATTTCAAAATATAAAAAAATGAAAGCTAAAAAAAAGAATTATTAACTCCCCAAAAAACAAAATTTACACAGAAAATGAAACACATTAATAGCACACTCCTTGGCTCAGCCATACATATTTATTTATACATAAACAATATTTAACAACAGCGACAACAAGATTGATACTGATTCAATTCAAAGTTGTAGTAGGAATACATTACGAGAATTAGATCAGGGAAAACTGGGGAAATAGTAAAAAAGAAAATCGATCTAAAATGGGAAAATTAAGATACATTAATTTAAGTATGTTATTTTAAAATACAGAGACAATAATGAAAGGAACAGTTGAGAATGGTTGACTCTGCAATGGTTGCTAAATGAGAGTTGGGAAGCAGGCAGCAGGAGACTGGTTTTTAAGTTTTTTAGTGTATTTGTACTTGTTTTTTAAGTTGCTTAGTGTATTTGTTTTTTAGTGTAGTGTGTTTAAGTTTTTTAGTGTATTTTTTAGTGTATTTGTTTTATTTATATATTACTTTTTACATATATGAATCTAAAAAAAATCCATTAATAAAAAAGGTCAACACAAACTATAACCATACCATTTAGATGGATGCTCTATATCCATTAAAATTGAAAGAGATTATATCAGGAAAGGTAACTACAACGAAAAGTCTACTATATAGCACTGAGTGGAGATGAAAGGCAGGTTAAGAACAATACTGAGATATAGGGAATACAAACAAAAAGTCAAGAGAAAAAGTCAAAACAAGCTAGCAACCAAAATAAAGCATACAGCGAGAGAAAAGAAAGGGGTTGGGAGAAATCAGGGAAGGGATGAGCACAAAAGATCAAAATGACAGTTCATAGGTGACAGTTCATGGATGACAGAACCCTGGGAATAAAAAGTTCACCACCGGGAAAAAAAGTAATGAAATAAAGAATTGGAAGGCTTTGATTGAAATTCTTCTGGAAGTTGAGTTTGAGCTGAGCTGAGCTGAGCTGAGAAGAGCCGCGATAAGAAGAGCCTGCCATCTTGCTTACAGAGTTCCAAAGACCTCAATAACAGATGAGGAAGCTTGCCTCGGAAAACCCTGGAGAGAAAGCCTGGGGAACCTTGAGAAGAAGAAATCTTGGGTGAAGTCTAGTGAAACTGTGGCCTTGATTCTGAAGCTTGCATGGACTGGATATTAAAAGCTCATTCTAAGCTCTAAGGGAGTTTTCAACAAAACAAAAATAAATAATTCTGAGCCATGTGCAGTGGCGTGTGCCTGTAACCTCAGCTATCTGGGAGGCTGAGGCTAGGGATCATTTGAGTCCGTGGGTTTGGAACTACCCCAGGCAACATAGCAAGACCTCGTCTCAAAATAATAATAATAGTAATAATAATTCTTGGATATTCTGCCCTATAAGCTTATGCAAATACAGGTAAAATTGTTCAAAATTATCTTTAGTTTACTATGAGACAGAATTGGAATTAGGATTAAGAAAAGTGTGACATACACATGCACATACACAAACACACACGAACAGGCAGAAAAATTCAGATTTTTTAAATTATGATGAAAACTTGCCATATTAAATCATATGAATAGAATTTTAAAGAATTATGCTAAATTAGGTAGAGGACAACAAATACCATAAGATTGCTCTCATTTGTGGACTATAAAGGGGGGAGTCAATCAATAATATAATAAAATAATGGTTATCAGAGGGTAAGGAGGGTGGAAGAAAAAGCTTGGGAGAAATCTGATTAGATTTTTGCTAGTGGTGTATATGAAATACACAGTTGCTAGCTGATAAACTATAAAAGGGAAATGTATACAATGTAAGTTAATGTAATGAAATGTAATGAATAAGTGTAATGTAATGAAAAAAGTTTCACCCCCTCCAAAAAAAGAATAATACTGAGTATATATACAGATATATTATTCATAAAGCAATACTAGGAGAGGTGGATGACATCTCAATATGGTTACAACTTGGGAGTGGGAGATCTTTTTTAAACTTTTTATGCTTTCCATATTGTTTCAATGTTTTTTCTTCTGTGTATAAACTATCTTCATTAAGAAACAAAAAGCTATGTTGATTAGAGAAAATGGTTGGCATTTAATAAGATGAGATTTAAATAGTAGTGGACATTAACAAAGCATGGAGAATAACATACAAAAGAGCTATAAGGAAAATTCCAAGTAAACACTTAAAGATAGTAAAGAACATGAATTGACAGAAAAATGAAAAAGAGGTCTGTAAATAGGTTGGCATATATATGGACATAATCATAGGACTGAGTTAGTCAATTTCTGAATTAAAGATTTAGAAATTATATGATACATTTGGTTATGCTGGAAACTGTACTGGTAAAGTGCTGGAAGTGCGGAAGAGATAAAATGAAGTAAACAGAACATTAAGAAAGTGAAAAACAATGAGACAAGAAAACATAAGTGACAGGGAGAACAAAAAGTCACGCTGAGCACAGAAATGACTTAGGAAATTCTCTGTTCACAACTAATGAATGAAGTATGAATGGACTCTTTACCTGCTTCAGCGCAGGGGAACATGGGATCAGCTCTCCTATTCTGTTTATCCCAGCATTGATTTTCTTCTTTCTATGCCTCTCCACTAGATAGAGAGGAAAACACTTATAAAACCTTATAATACTACCACCAGATTGCTTTATTCTCCCTGGAAAAAGACATTTTAGGTAATGAAGTTCCTAAACAAAAAACTTACCAACAGTATATACTGAAGACAATTATAAAAAGATTTCTGATTGTCATATTTCAAGTTAGAAGGAAATTGATACAGGTAGCATTAGCACTTATTTGTTTGTTTGTTTGTTTATTGACTAGGTTTCGCTATTTTTGCCCATGGAACCGCAGGCTTACGTTGCCCAGGGTACCACAGATGCAAGCAATCCCCAGCCTCAGCTTCCCAGGTAGCTGGGATGACAGGCGTGCGCCACCACGCCCAGCTATTTTTTGGGACTAGGTTTTGCTTTTTTGCTCCGAGAGGGACTCGAACCGCGATCCCTAGCCCCAGCCACTTCATAGGCTGAAGCTTACAGGCACACACCACCATGCCTGGCTTATTAGTATTAGCACTTTAAAGAATGTTATCTAGCCAGATGCGGTGGTGTGTGCCTGTAATCCCAGCTACCTGGGTGGCTGAGGCTGGGAATCAAGACAACCCTAGGCAACATAGGGAGACCTGCTCTCTTAAAAAAATGTTATCTGTAATAACTAAATTCAGATTATAAAAAGAAATTGCAACACTAGTCCACTAGCCTTCCCTATCCATAGTGATAAAGGTAAACTCCATATTCTGAAGAGCAGCAATATCCTACCAAGATTTGACACATCTTTCCATAGGGAAAATTCCTCCAAGTTCCTTTCTTTAACAAAAAGAAGGTATCAGTTATGTAGTAACAGAAATTAGCTCTTAAAATACTTTTCTTTAAAGATCTGACTATAGTCCCTGATGGAAAATAAAATCTTATAAAATACATCAATTTGTAAATTTATGCATAGTCATTTCTATTTAAGCTTATCCAGTATCAAAAGATACTTTTGATCTTTTAGATAAAAACCAAATACTTATTTTCTACATTTCTTCCAATAATTCAGGACTCAGAAAATTAATTTAAGACTACTGACATTTCAAGTACCTTTAAAATCTAAGCTGTGCTGTTCTTTGCTTTCCTATTCCTTTAGGCAGCCTCTGCCTGTGTACTTTTCATCCTATTTAGGAGAAATATATGTGGAATGCCTCAGAGAGTGAAGTTACTTAAAACACTAACTCAAGGAACATGCTAATCCTTAAATTATCTAGATGAATTAGGAGATGCTGAGTCATCTTCATGGGACTTGGGGGTGGTGTTTGTCAATTAAAAACAAAGAAACAGTTTCCTAGAAAATAATGAAATAATGACTCTATATAACACAAAAATGCATAATCAACTGCAGTATAATTTCATTTTCAATGCAAAAAGATGCTAACAAATAAAATTTAAATTGTTTCTACCTGCATTGTGTGTCTCCCGGTTTTTCTTTCTGAAACAAAAAGTAGATTAAAACAAAAAAACATGAAAATACTGAGAAAAACATGTTTGACACTTAATATTTTAAGAACAATAAAAATGTCTTATGAATTTGCATTTACTGCATCAATAAGGAGCCATTTGAAGACAATTTTCTGAATACGTAATGTGATATGAAAACCTAACTAGAGATACAGCAATATAAACTTAGAATCCATAATTTCTGAAAGTAACTAATTCTCTCTTCTTCCAAATGAAATCATTGATTGGGAAGTAACCAATCACTGAGAAACTTAACCATTTGAAAATTGTAATTTAGGAGCTAGTCAGCTCTCAAAGTGATGTGCAAGTAGGTGGCTCCTGGTGTTTACCCTGGCACCTGGCCAAAGGTAGGGTTGGTGTAAGTAAGACAAAGTAGAGAAGCATGTCATCCCCATGGAGCATGGCAGCCACTAGCACCCAATTCACCATCAATTGATATATGAACTATTATTACATTTTGTACTTTAGGTCATTCAAATTCTTAAGTTTTCTTAAAAGTAAATCTACTAAAAATTGATTTTCCTTTTTATATGAAATACATTAGTATTTGCTAATAGTTCTTTAGTAAGGAAAGAAAACAGTGATTTTAATACTGATGGAAACATTGGCCACGTAATTCTAGGCCAGAAACATTGCCCAAAATACTAGAATCAGAAGTAATTTGTACTGATGCATATTGGCATTAGTGGATTATAACTACTCAAAATGTCTATTCAAAATGAATACAACTTAAGTGAACTTAGGATCTATAAAGACTAATATGATAGACAAAAATTTTAGGAGAAATGCAACATTTAACAAAAATTTGGTACAATACCATTTGAACTGTTGATAGTTATTCTTGTTACATTGTTAGTAGACTAAGGAAGACAGGTAAATTTTAATTTAGTCTTTTCAGCAAATCTATACTTATCTACATTTTTTCTGAAAGTAATGGTTTACTTGCCATCCAAATGAAAGGCCTCTAAGGATCCCCTATTTAGTAAAGGAAGAACAAATTTTGGGTTTTTTTCTTCCCAAACTGCATTATATTTGCACTGTGGCTACATACCTGTGCTGTTTTTTTGTAGGAGTCTCATTCTCTGTCATTTCTGGCATGGTTTCAAAGATAGGAACCTACAAGGCATGGAAAGACCACCAGCAAGTTTGAGGTCATTCTGACATCTTAGAGAAACTTATTATTAACAATTTGGTCTACTAGCAAAATACTGGGAAAAAAAGTAACATTTTATGGCTAGAGAAAACAGGGCAAAAACACTGTAACTAACAGATGGTGAACATCATGAATGTCAAATGTGAAGTATAGCCAGAAAGTACTGGAGAAGAAGGGAGCAAGAGAAAGGCCCAATGGGCTTGGAATTGAAGACAGGCTTAAAGTAGAGTAAATTTGAGCAAGACTTGGAAGGACAAATAAAACATAATTGAGCTGGGAAAGTGTTCTTTGTTCTTGATACTCTTTGAAGCATAACATAAAATTTAAACTAAAACAATGATTTCCCTCTCTGAACACAGAAAAATACAAAAGCAAAAAGTTCACAAACATTGAGGAGTCATTCCCTCACTAATTTGCCAGGCTTCTTTCATTTCAAATGGCTAGAAGTCCTACATTTCATTTGAGAATCATTAAAACCTGGTGTACGTATGAAAATTCTGTTTTTATTAAAAATATCAGGATATTGGCCGGGTACGGTGGTGTGTGCCTTTAATCGCAGCCTATGGAGCGCAAGGAGCGTGAGGCCAATGCTAGGAATCACTTGAGTTCGTGGGTTCAAGACCCCCCGGGGCAACATAGCGAGACCTAGTCTCAAAAAACAGCTGGGTTTGGTGGCACAAGCCTATAATCCTAGCTACCTGGGAGGCTGAGGCTGAGGATCGCTTGAGTCTGTGGTACCCCGGGCAACATGAGCCTGCAGTTCCCCGGCAACACACCAAGACCTGGTCTCGAAAAAGCAGCCAGGCGCAGTGGCGGGTGCCTGTAATCCCAGCTACCTGGGAGGCTGAGACTGGGGATTGCTTGAGTCCCGGGATCGGGGCTACCCTGGGCAACATGGTGAGACCTAGTCTCAAAAAAAAAAAAAAAATCAGGATACTAAAAAATAAACATCCTTTAGAGAAATATGCACACTTATCAAAACGGCCTGAAAACAAACACATTAGCACATTAAGGGTAGTCATGTAAGGTCTAAAACAGTATGCATGATCTCTTTCTCATCTCTGGTTTCACAAATTTCATAATATAAATTTCAGTGCTTTTTTTTTTTTTTTTTTTTTTAATTTTTCCTCCTCTGAACGTTAATGCTGTTATGCCCCAGGGATCAACCATGTTTCCAAAGTGGTCTGTCAAGCCAGGCTGCCTGTTTTGCTGCGCTGCAGGACAGTGTGGTTTGCCATTTTTTTCTGGGAAGGTGGCAAATATAGACTCACAGTCAGAAAACACAAGTCTAAAATCTGGCTCTACCATTGCCATGTTGCGAGGTCTTAGGATAGTTACATAACCTCTTGGAACCTCAGATGTTTCAACTACATAATGGATTATAATAATCCCAGTGTCTAAATCACTGGAAAGAAACACTGCAAGGTGAGCACAAGGTGAGCCTAGAAGTAATAAGAATTCAACAACTGTTCACTATGGTTGTCAATGATGTAATTACAAGTCTTTCATCTACGAAAGGAGAGGAAAGGATCCTTGGAAATAAATAGAAGTGAATGCAGATAAGATGACAGCAGAAAGCAACAACTGAAGCAATTGAGAGGAGGAACACATACTAAACATCCACTTCCAGACACTTATTTCACCTTCTCCCTAACATTTATGCAAGTACATATAAGTCTAAGCATATCAGTTTGCTATATAATGATAGTGTAGAGTTCAAGTAAATATTTTTAACTTTTCTCACCCAAGGCTTGCCGAATTTCTTCACTTCTGATTCCTGGCATCCAACGCCTCCTGTTTCTGATTCAAATCTATCATCTTCTGCCAGAAGATGGACTATAAGTTATGTTTTCTTCTTACTACATAGGAGAAAATTAGTGAAAGTTTATAATTACTAAGTGCTCATTAACTGCACTTAAAACAAGGACTGGTCACTTACAGTATGCAACCAGGCTTTAGTGGCTTATAAGATGACCCCAAATTCTCCCTACCACTTGAAACTAGTAAATGTAGGTGCTTTCAAGTCACTTTCCAAAGGATTCTGTGTTCCATCTCCACACAGATGGTACAGTAGCCTTGCAGCTATAAGATGGTCTCAGGAGGGAATCCCTCTTTTCTCTTATGCATACTCCTGTCCCCCAGGTTCTCTTTGCCCTTCACCTAGTCTTAACACTAAGATCTGTCCTAACGTCTAAATCATCCTCAGTGTTCTCCTTCCCCCTCTTCTAGTAACACTGAAAACCTACTCAAGGAACTTCCACTAGAAGACAAACCTCAGACTTGTGTATTGTATGTGCCCTAAGAAATGTAGATTTGGGGGTTTCATCCCTGACAAATGAGAGACATTGGATAGGGTCTGGGAATATATTTTCAATAAGATGTCTGGACTGATTTTTCCTTTTTCTTTCCAGGGGGCTTTTTAAGATAAAAGTTTGAAAAACAATTCTACTTTAGGCCAATAACTCCTAAACACTCTTGATAATAAAAATTGTCTGAAGGTACTAGTTAAAAAATTCAAATTCTCAGCTTAACCTAGACCTAATGAATGAGTCTCTAAAGGAGGAATTTCAACCTCAAAGGGAGGGCTCTGGTATTTGATGAGTGCCCCAGGGTCATTTTTACCAAGACAATTTGGAAACTTAGGAAGGTATCTTTTATTTATGTTGTTCAGATCAAGCAGGATTTTATTTTACCCCCACCCCCACCCATCACCATTTGTTATATCTCTTTGACCCTTTCTTCTTCCCATTTTCCTCTTAATCTCTAAAACCTCACTTGGTCTATTAGTTTTAATAGGTATTTTGCTTTGTCGAATTGTCCACTATATAAATGTTCACTCTTTCTGTCTCTGTCATTTTGACTTGCTTTACTGCACATAATTCCTGAGAACTCCTTTCATTTTGCTGTAAATAGCAACACTTCATCTTTCCTTATAGCTGGATATTATTCCATTGTGTGGATGGATGTACCATCCATCCAATACTTGATCCAATACTCTATAGTGGGCATTTTGGATATTTCTATGTCTAGTTTTTGTAAATAATGCTGCAATAAGATTAAGTTGATATCTCCATGCTTTTTTGGAAACTGCTGGTCATGCTATGCTTCCATTTTTCATTTTGAAGATAAATTCAGATCACTTTTCTAAATGATTGTACCAGTTTACTTTCCCACAAAGAGTATAATACAGTTCCTTTATCTCCACATTCTCTCAAGCACTTAATGTTCAAGGTCTTTTAATATGACCCATTCTTACAAGTGTGCGATGCTATCTCATTGTGGTTTTGAATTATATCTCTCTTATTAGAAGTGATGAAGTGATTTTCCCCAGGTGTTTCTGGATATTCATTTGGTGAATAACAGGTATCTTCAATTTGTATACTTTCAGGCTTCTAACCAATATTCTATTGTAGGAAAGATTATTTGAGATGTAGCATGATGGTGGATTAAGTATTTTTACCTATAAAATCAGTAAGGTCAGATTAGCCTAGTACCATGAGTATTTGGTCTTTAATATCACAGTGACAGTCATTTCCCTGTTGCACTTTTGAAAGCTTATAGGTTTACATAATAATTAAGATACATGAAGTAAATTTTCTAATTTTTTTTTTTGAGACTAGGTCTCACTATTTTTGCCTGTGGAATCACAGGCTCTCGTTGCCCAGGGTACCACAGACTCAAGTGATCCCCAGCCTCAGCTTCCCAGGTAGCTGGCATTACAGGCGCGTGCCACCATACCCAGCTTTTTTTTTGGAACTCGCTACGTCCCCAGGCGGGACTCAAACCGTGATCCCTAGCCCCGGCCGCTTCATAGGCTGAAGCTTACAGGCACGAGCCACCGTGCCTGGCAAATTTTCTAGTTTTCTAAGCATCTAGAATCTTAAAGTAATAACACTAGTGGCCTATCACCTAAACACACTCATTGCTCTGAGATGAAATTCACGAGTTTAAGTAAAAGGGGTAAACCACTGTTTCTCAGCCTTTCGGTTAAGATAAGTGAAAGAGGTAAATGAACTTCAAGTCAAAATCATCCAGCTTACAAAATGTCACTACAAATATCCATCTCAAGCCACATTTGAATTAATTCAAATTTATCTAATTAAATTCAAAATTATATTCCCATACAATTCCACCTGAAACTAAAATTGCATTCATTATGCAAAAAAAGAACATTAACCAGAATAAGGAATTATTCACTATTATCATAAATTCTTGTCCACTTATTGATCTAAAAATAAGGAAATAGCACTTTTAATGAAATATTCTTAGAACCAAACACAATCATACCATTGAACATATATGAAATGCCATGGATTCTAAAAGATAATTTTTTAAATATTATATTAGTAATCCATGAATTATTTTTATGGTAAGGTTTTTTTTTCTGAAATTAGTCAAACCCAATGGTTCTTCTCTTTTATAACTATTCCTTTTTGTGTTCTATAAAAAAAAACTTTCATCTCTAAGATGTTCTACTACTGCTTCTAGAAGGTCTATAGTACCGCTTGTCAATAATTCCTAGTTTATATAGAATGAGAAAGGGGTCAAAGTTCATTTTATCCCCAGCCGGACACAGAGGCTCGTGCCTGTAAGCTTCAGCCTATGAAGTGGCTGGGGCTAGGGATCGCGGTTTGAGTCCCGCTCGGGGCAACACAGTGAGACCTAGTCCCAAAGAATAGCTGGGTGTGGTGGCGTGCGCCTGTAATCCCAGATACCTGGGAAGCTGAGGCTGGGGATTGCTTGAGTCTGTGGTACCCCGGGCAATGTGAGCCTGCAGTTCCACAGGCAAAAACAGCGAGACCTAGTCTCAAAAAAAAAAAGTTCATTTTATCCCATACTGATACTCAGTTGCTCCAATAAGATTTCCTATCTTAAAAGACATCTTTGCTAAAAGTCAAAGGTTCATGTAAGTGCAATTCCATTTCCAGTCTATTCTGTTACAATCTATTCTCATCCCTTTTTATGCTATTACCACATAATATTAAGTATATATTTAAAACACAGATATCTATGCCCCATTCCAGACCAGAATCTTGGGAACCTAGGGTAAAGAACTACGGGTGTTTTGGTGGTAGGTGTGGTATGGTGACATATATCTGAGAAGGTGTAAACCTATTTCCATAAATCATATACAGTGCTATAAACCAACATTACCTCAATGGGAAAAGAGAAAAAAAAAAGAATCTTGCAAGGGCAGGTCCAATAAAACAGTTATAAGTTTCCTGCTTGTCCTTAGGTACCCCAAAATTTGAGATGTATAACATTCCCTCCTTTAAAATCTATGCAGGCCGGGCAGAGTGGCTTATGCCTGTAAGCTTCAGTCTATGAAGCAGCCAGGGCTAGGGATCACAGTTCGAGTCCCGCCTGGGGCCCGTAGTGAGACCTAGTTCCAAAAAAATAGCTGGGCGTGGTGGCACACGCCTGTAATCCTAGCTACCTGGGAAGCTGAGGCTGGGGATCACTTGAGTCTGTGGCACCCCGGGCAACGAGAGTCTGCGGTTCCACGGGCAAAAATAGGGAGACCTAGTCTCAAAAATAAATAAATAAATAAATAAAAATAAAATCTATGCAAATCAATGAACACATAAATTAGGATCTGCATGATAGAACCAGTGAGCTTGGAATTAGAAAACTTGAGTTCTATTTTAAGACTTGCCACCATTCAGCTAGATGCCATTTTATTTATCATCACTTAAAGTTTCAGTTTCTTCATGTGTAAAACAAGAGTTAGGACTACTAGACTCCCATTCAAATATGGACTGAGTATCAACAGTGCCTAGGAACTGCAGATACAAAGATGAATCAAGCACCCCTGTCCTCAAGAGGAAGAAAACATTCTAGTTCAGGGCACCAAAGAATTTTGTGCAGTACAAACACTCCATGTGGTTGCTACTAGTCACATGTGGCTATTAAATGATTTAAACATGACTAGAAAGACACATGCATTAAATTTTTATTTTGTTGTATTTTAGGTAATTTAAATAGCTACACATGACAAATGGCTACTGTATTATACAGTACAGGAATGTAAAATAAGTAAAAAGATGAAATTTTAAAAATTGGTTAATGAAGTAAAATTCAGTTTTGATATTGTCTTATACCAAATATCACCATCAGGAGGAGAGGTCAACAATATATGACCACTTTGCACATGTAACTTCCTCTGATTCAAACATGTTTTTTGTGGGACAGAAAGAAAGCTAGATAGAAATGGAGAGGGAAAAAAGGTGAGAAAGAGCAAGGGCAGAAAACCATAAAAATGTTTGTGATCTGAGGACTGCACTAGGGATATATGAAACATGGTAGAGGGGGAAAGATGAGGAGAGGTGAGCAAAAAGGAAAACTGGACCACACTGTGGTTTGATGAATGTGTTTGGATTTTGTCTTCAGGTCAGCAGTTCCTGAATATTAAACTACAAACTAGTAATAGTCTGAAATAAGTCCTCCTGGTCTACAATAAAATGAAAAAGAAAAAAAACAATGGAATAAGAATTTTTTCTTTTTACTGATGTATTGTAACTTACAATACATCTCTAACTTAATTTCACTGCCTGATGAGTTTTTATATATGACTACATTGATGTATCATATATAGCAGATCAAGATATAGAACATTATGGGCATCTCAAATGGATCTGTCAAGGTCTCTATCACTTAGCCCCTTGAAGTTTCTTTTTTTTTAAAAAAACACATATTCAAAAAAGAATATATGTTTCCAAAGAAGATAAACAGCCAACAAGTATGGGTAGGAGTGCTCAACATCACTAATCATCAGGAAATTCAAGTCAAGATCATAATATTCTCACCTTACACCTGTTAGAATGGCTATCATGAAAAAGACAAGAAATAGCAAGTGTTGGCAAGGATATGGAGAAAAGAAAACCCTTCTACACTGTTGGTGAGAATGCAAATTGGTACAGTCACTACAGAAAATAGCATGGAGAGGTTCTCAAAAAAAATTTAAATATAGAACAACCATATAATACAGCAGTACTAGTTTCTGGGCATTTGTACAAAGAAAATAAAATTACTACCTTAAAGAGATATGTGTTCTCTCACTTATTACAGCATTAGTCACAATAGCCAAAATATAGAAATAACCTAAAAGTCCACTGACAAATGAACGGGCAAAGAAAAATGGACAAAGAAAAAGATGTAATGGGATATATATATACAAACACACGCACACGCACACACCCCCACACGCTTTAAGAAGGAAATCCTGGCCGGGTGTGGTAGTGCGTGCCTGTAATCTCAGCTACCAGGGAGGCTGAGGCTAGGGATAACTTGAGTCTGCAGGTTAGAGACAACCCTGGGCAATAGCAACATAATGAAACATAGTCTCTAAAATAACAGGAAATCCTAATATCCTAATATTTGTGACAACATGAATCAATCTGAAGGAAAGCAAATATTACCCATAACTACATCACTGTTTTTTAAAGAAGAGAATTAAAGTATTCACTACCACCTATCTAATTTCCCCTCTCTACAAGTTGAGAATTCTTTTCATTTTTTTAATTGAAATAAGATTGGTTAAAAACATTATACAGTTTTCAGGTGTACAGCTTTGTTTTTCAGCATCTGCATACTACAATCATTACCAAAAGTCTAGTTTCTATTCACCAGCATTGATCCCTTTTTGGGAATCAATTTGACATCAATTTTTACAGGGCACTCTCTTTCTGGAAAGCTGGAGATTCAGGTTCACAGAGATAATCACAAGTTTTCTAAGGTATAATTCCAGTTCTCTCTGGTCCAAAAGCCCATGATGGAGATACCCCCAATTTACATAAATATTTAGCAGCTTTAGAACAGCTTACAAACTCTGTAATTAGCTGTTCTAATTGGTCCTGGTTATAGCTGTTAAAACCTTAGTAATCAATTCCCTTTTAGTACTACTATGGTCTGAAGGTTTATATTGACACAGATTCAAATTTTGATATCTTAGCCTCCAAGATAAGGAGGTATGGTCTTTCAAAGGCGATTAGGTCATGAGGACAGACCACAAGAACTGCATCAGTGTCCTTTATGAGAAATAATCAAGAGTTTCATTGCTCCTCCTACTTTAGGATATAGCAGAAAATCAGCCGTCAACAATCCAAAAGATAGCCTTTACCCAAACTCAATCACTGCGCCTTGGACTTCCAGCTTCCAGAAATGTGAAAAATAAATTTCTGTTGTTTATAAGCCACCAGTCTATGGTATTTTGTTATAGTAACCCAAACAAACTGAGATGATCTCAGCTTCCCCCTTCTTTTCAAGGTCTCTGAACTTTTGGGATTTTCCAGAATCCATAACTCCATACAATTTTATTACTTTTATTGAAATGGTATTTAGAAATCAATACTGAGACAGAGCTAGAGAATATAAGAACAGCTACTTAGCTAGATTCCCAAGTCTATCTACTCATTTCTGTACCTATTTGTATTTAGATTAAAGCAAACAAGAGCTTATACCTCTACCTTTTGTTATACTCTAGCACAACAAGCCTCAATACAGCCTTCCCTGCTTATTTGCAACATCTTTCTCTTAGAGTGAGAAACTTTACTCCCTTTATCTCCCACTATTTCTACTGATTTGTTCTATGTAAATTGGTGCAAGAATGGCTGATTCTACTCCTTATGGGGGTCTTTCAAGGATTGGTTGATATCATGAAAGTCTAATCTCCAATAGAGCAGGTACCACTTTATCCCTGAATCCCCAGTATCAAAGGCGTTCATGTGTAAAGAGAATGTATATACAAATGTTAAATTTTATTTTATATTTTTGAGACTAGATCACACTATGTTGCCCGGGGTACCATGGACTCAAGTGATTCCCAGCCTCAGCCTCCCAGGTAGCTGGGATTACAGGTGCCAAATTTAAATTTTATTATTGTCATTAATTAATAAACCTCCTAAAGCCCGGCATGGTGGCACCCCTGTAATCCAAGCACTGGGAGGCAGGGGGCCAGGGATCGCTTGAGTTAGTGGGTTCAAGACTACCCCAGGCAACATATCAAGACCTGGTCTCAAAAAAGCAGCCAGGCACACTGGCAGGCGCCTGTAATACAAGCTATTTGGCTTTGAAGTAAGTGTTCCTTGAAGTCTCGGCATCCTCACATTAAAACTGGGAGATTATCCCCAACCCCTCAAGCACGGTTGACATGATAGCACTTTTAATGATGTAGTGAAGTACACAGTACATAGCAATACATATTAGTTGCCTTTCTGCAACTCCCCTTCTCATTCATTGGGAAGATGAATTCTCTAACTGGATCCTATGTTTACCTTAACAAACCTCTTTCTATACATCTATCCTCTCAATCATTCCAAAGGTAACTTTTCAACTATGGAGGATGTCTACACTTGATTCTTTTTCCTTTGATACTTTAATTCTTTCTTAGTGATTTCCCTTTTGCTTCCATACTATAAACATTTTCCCCTTAATTAGATAAAAATTTATTATCTTTTCCATCATGCTGTTTCTCTCCTACTATTCTAGCGAACTTCTCACTTTCTTTCACTCTCCTAAGTCCACAGCAGTACACCTAGCCCCTGCCAACCAAAACTGCTTTCTTGGAGGTAAAGGACTATTTTTCACCAGGTCAAAGGTATTTTTCTGGAAGTATTCCTGTTTCAGGATTTGAACTGTCAAGCCCTCCCTTTTCTTGAAATTTGCTCTCCTAAGAGTGTACTGGTCATCTCCAAGTATGCAAAAACACTTCTTTAACAAGAATCCTTCCCTTTCGGAGCTCTAAGTTTCAAGCTCTTTTTCCTATTAGTTTTCTTCCACAAAGGTTCAAATTGTTTCTGTGTAAAAGCCATTATGTTTTTACAATAAAGTTACCTTCCAACTCTGATCTCACTCCAAATCTTTGGTTAGGCAATGCTCTCTTCAGAACACTTCACTTAGAAACCAATTAAGGAGTCTGTTTGCAACATATTAAATTACCTTGCTTGTCAAGAGACCTACTTCCAATTTTTTTTCATTTCATCAATGATACCAAAACTTTAACTTGGCTCTGATAGGGTTTGCCCCCCCCCCCATTGTCTCCAGTTTAAGATTGCAGATTTCAAGGACAGGTATGCTAAAATGGAAGAATGTCCTTAGTTGGAATTTCCCTTCAGGGAGATGCAGGGGAAGAAAGAAGTGAAATGGTCAAGGTGAAACGGGTTTCCAGGAAGGTGGGAAATCAGGGTATATAAAGGGTGTGCAAACAAAAAGAAGGATTGGATCCAGGTTTCGATAGAGATTCATATATGGAGACTGGATAGAGAGAGGTTCAGTGGAGGAGAGATGGGAATCGGCCATCTTGTATAGATGTGAGCCATGTGAGCTTGGCCATGTGGCCACCGAGGGCCTGCAACCCTTGGCTGGCCCAGACTGGCAGCATGTATGCTGAATTCAGTTAAGGAGTTTGCAGATTTGAACTCCGTGTTGGAGTTTGTTTTGCTGAGTTTGATTTGTGTCTGAAGAGGCCGTGCAAAAGTTAGGCCTGAGAAGAAAGTGAACTTTGCTGGTTTGGCGTCATGGAGTTCCTGCTACCTGAAGGTGACAAGGAGAAGACAGCGTGGAAGACGAGGAGCAGTCAAAGGAACATGTCTTCAAGCGTCTGGAGATGGACTCTGTCTGGACATTGGTGAGATGATCAGGACTGAGAGACTGAGGATA
>PVHY01027437.1:0-16240 GCA_004024945.1 Uropsilus gracilis
GCCATTTTAATAGTGACTGCGGTTTTAAAAACATGGAATATTTTTCCACTTCTATGTGTCAATGAAAGCTATCCTGCGCCACTATGGCGTGGTCATCGTGGTTCGCACGCACCGGCTCCTCGCGCTTCCTCAAGGTCAGGCGGGGTGGGGCTGGGGTCAGCCCGGAAAGAGGCCGGGCCGCACCGCACATCTGAGCCCTCTGAAGACACAGGGCTGGTTGTGCGGGAGGGGGGGGTGCTGGGTGGTATGTCCGCCACAGTCTCCCCTGGGTTTGCCTTCAACACGAGAGCTCTAATTAGGAGTGATACCTTAAGACAATATCCATCCATAGAAACCAAACCAGTGAGATACTGGTGGAAAGTCCCTTAACATGTGCCACCTGGGCAGGACTCAAGGGGAACAAGGCGAGCACCACACGCATTGAACTGGGAGAACCAACAAAATATGACGCCTACAATGTCACCGAGAAGATTTGAACGAAAACTTGGCACACAGAACCTGTCAATAAGGGCACTGCACACCCTTTTTGTTTAGAGGGAAGATACCATGGAAAGCCGGGCATGGTGGCTCATGCCTGTAATCATCAGCCTGCGAAGCAGCCAGGGCTAGGGAACGTGGTCTGAGTCCTGCTCGGGACAACACAGCGAGACCTAGCCCCAAATAGCTGGGCGTGGTGGTGCACGCCTGTAATCCCAGCTACATGTGAAGTGAGGCAGGAGATTGCTGGAGTCTGTGGTAACACGGGCAACAGTAGCCTGCGGCTCCACGGGCAAAAATAGCAAGACCTAGACTCAAAAAAAAAAAAAAAAAAGAAGAGGCTTGTCTACTGTCTAATGGCAGTGGTCCCACAGTAAAGCCCCAAAGGAGGAGACCTACCATCAGCTGATGGATGTCCCTTCGAGGATCTGCTCTTCCAAAATATAAGGCGGAGTCATGCCCCCAAAACCAAAGACCTGAAGCATGACTGAAGGAGCAACAAAACATGGCACAAACTGCGGAGATGAGACCCACCAAGACTAAAGGTGCTCCAAAAGCAGTACAGGAAGGATAAACAGCACGTTCCACCAAGTCCGGGGAAATCGCACCCTCACGAAGGACAAGGAAATGGATCAAAGGAAAAAAAAAGACTAAAGGACTAAACAAGGACAAACAGCAAAAAGAAAGGAGGCAAAGAGACCAGGGGAGATGTGGTGTGGGGGGGTATTCCCATGGGGATTAGCAGTTATACAATCATATATTGTAAAATATGCAAAAATAAAAATTTTAAGAAATTAAAAAAAAAAAAGAAAGAAAGCTATCCTGTCAGTGTCATTTACCTGAGATTCTTGTTCACCTGGAGCTTCATCAACTCTAGCATCAGGGTCTCCATGGGCCTATAGAAAACAGGTCACAGTATTGAATTCAACGAGCGTCTTCATGCAAAAGGCAACACGGCTCGATCTGAAGGCCCAGAAAGGATCTTCTTTGACCAAGAACATGTTTTTATAATGATCATATCAATTCCACAAGATTTCACTGCCTCACACGGCACCGCACTGATACCATCCTGAACCTGCTGACTGAAATTTAATTTTTTTAAAAAATAAAGAACTCAACATAGAACAGCTATGAGCGCCACCTACTTTGAGGCACACGGTCCAGCCCATGGGCCATAGCGGTGGCACAAGAGCATCTGCAGACAGACCTCCGAAGAGAAAGCGGACGCCCAGAAAGCTCACCCAGCGTGGAGCCAGCCACGTGCTGTGAATCCCTGAAGGCCCTGACAGGAAAGAAACAACTCAGGAGCCGTGACTGACACAGGCGGGGGATGTGAGTGGCGAAAGATGCTTTCACCCAGTGGGGCAGGTGAAGAAACTTAAAACGATAAAGTGAGGATGGACCCAGGAAGCAGCCTGACAGATGCGATACCTGAAAAATATTCCAAAAAGTAAGACTGACTGAGCTGCTACGAGCAGGAAGGGGGAGGCTTGAAGTTAAGAAAGGGACCAGTTGGTTCTGGAGGGACGCCTGTTCCATCTTGTCCCAAGCTTGTGCTGGCGCTGGAGGAAGGGGGTAAGGATGAAACCTCCTCCCTTCTAAGCCACCCAGGGGGAAGCAAGGGTAGAACCTCTGCCTGTACCTGCCTCCTGGCCCCAGGGGGAGGAGACACCTTCTCCTCAGAAGCAGAGCCCAGTGGAACTGACTTGAAACAGGGGAGAAAGCGCTGCCCTCCGCCTGCTCTGCCTGGGACAAGGAGGGGGTGTCACCCCCAGAAATAGTCCCGTGTGTCCCAAACAAGGTCATAAACGTACAGGAAGAAGCAGACACTGACCCGTGGAGCAGAACGGGGAGCTCCTATAACCGCCCAGGCATGTCCTCAGCGCCTGCAGGGGAGCCAGGAGCCAACATGGGATGCCTCCCCCCACGGAGCCTGCATGCGGGAGTCACGCTTGGCAGGAACCTTCCCTGCAGGCATCAACCCCCTGCTCTCTTCACACAGCCCTCCTGCCACCCAAGCCACCCCTCTGCACCGCCCACAAGCTCCTCCTTCCTCTGCAGTTCCCGCCTCTGCTCCTCCCAGCACACTGCACCTTTCTGAAGGGCGCCTCTGGGCTGCAGACCACGCCCTTCATTCCTCATGGTCCTTTTGTCCCCCCCTCTAGATTCATTCACCAGGCCCTCCCCATCTGGTCATGCCCCTCCACCCCCTTCCGGGCCCTGGGAAAATGATTACAAGGAGTAACAGGTGAGGCAATGAAACAGTTACAGGTAGAGTGAAAACAGCCAATGCTGTGGTGCACCAGGCATTTCTGTGTTAACACACATCTTATTTCAATCACCATGTGCTATCCTACCCTAGCATGTAGGCTTTCGTCCCATCAGCAGCAGCTCCACTTCACAGACGAGAGTTCTTAGGCCAGAGGAACTCGGCAAAATCCTACGCGCTGGGGATTGAACCTCGGGGTTCCTGTCGAGTCCACCCACACAGCCATGGACACAACACTCTCTCTGCAACACCCCCCAGGAGGATTATAGCTCCGGAGGACCAAGGAGGGTTTTGATAGCACAACTCTCCAGCTCATGTTAACTGAGCATCTACTATGTGGCAAGCAACATGCAAAAAGCTGGAGATACAAAAGAGAGAAACGATCCTTGACATCAGCAACTTTGTGGTCCCGTCAGGGACTTCCCTGGTGAGCCAATGAAAACACGAATGCATAACTAACCACTGTCACCAGAACTGTGAAGGGAAAGGCCTGAGTGCCCTTATAAAAGCAGCCACATGATGAGATGATGGCGGCCTGTGCTGTCTGCTGCTGGAGGAGAAGATATGCAAGCCTGCAGCTGAAGGAGAGGAGTCGCCAGGCACAGAAATGGGGGGAAAGGTTAGAGGGCAGGTTGGGGCAGGAGCCCGGGGCAGGAGATGCTGGAGAGGCCGCCACTGCCAGGAGTAACCAAGGGAGACGGTGGTGAGCGTGGATCTCTCTGTGCAAGTTAGAGAGACGGGACTATTTCCTGTGAGCGAGGGCTGTGCTGCATGGGTGGGGGGAGGTTCTAAGATCCCATTCACATTTCAGGTCACTCTGTTCCGTGGAGGATGAGGGGAGGGTGAAGAGAGCGACAACTCACAGGGCAGGCAGACGTGCTCCAGGCTGGAGATCCCAGTGGTCTGGACGGCTTGGGCTCTGGGACCAGAAACAGGTGGTCATCGGGCCTGATCAGCATCCTGGCGGGCAGTGCAGATTTGGGGTTTGGGGCAACTTCTAAGGCTTTGGCCTTGGCCAGGTCGGGGATGGGGAGCTGGTCATGAGACAGAGAAGCCTGGGGGTGACCAGACCTGGAAGGGAGCGGAGGGAGAGCTCAAAATACCAGGTGCGTGAAATGCGCTTCCACCCGAGACCCATCAGGCCACACTTCACTCCCTGCTGCAGCCTATGTCACCTCCCCCCAGATCGCGCTCCCCACTGTCTGCAAAGCCACCCGAGGAGCTCCCCCAGAACCAGTGACCTGTGGGCTGTCTGAGCTGTGGGGGCGGGGTCCTCGCACCAACTGGGCCCTCAGGGTCACCGGCAGCTCTTCCAGGATCCAGACGCTGAGAGGTCAGGGAGGTTGGGGGTCCTGGTGGCGGTACAACATGAGGCCCTTTCTGTGGGAGCCGCCATGTTCTTCATCTGAAGCCTGGTGAGCTCCCAGCCTGCCCACCCCACTCACGTCTGTCGCCCCTGCTGCCCCCACTGCCTCTGCAGTCTGGCTCAGAGGGGCGTATGGGGTCATCTGAGTATTGGGGGTTCAGGGTCCATGCCCACCTGACCTCACACCCCCTGCCAGGTAAGTGCCAGGAAAGGGAAAGGGGACGCAGCGGGAACCAGACTCTCTAGCACCCTGGTGCCCATAGTGCCTCCCGTGTGGGATGTCGGGGTCCCCGGAGCCCTGCAGGGCAGGCAGCTGGGCCGGGCCTCCCTGCTTCCAGCGTGTGCTAAAGGTGTTGGCAGCGCCTGGCAGTGCCACACCACAGGGCAGGATGCTCTGGGGCCCCATGTCCCTCCCTGGGCAGCACCTCCTGGTCTGTGCCATAGAGCCTCAGTGTCTCCATTGGAATCCGCTTCCTCAATGTTAAAAAAAAAAAGGCTCAAAAGAACACGTGGGCCTGATCCACTGGGAGCATGTGCGCTGGTGGTCAGGGCTCGGGGAGCCCGTGGGATGTGTCCCCCACAGGAAGGGAGTTCAGATTCCCAGGGAGCCGCCAGCCCAGGAAGCAGGAGGCCGAATGAGTGTGGACCTGCCTGCGGCCCCCAGAAGCCAGGGCAGCTACGAGGGCCAGGTGACCCCGGCTCCAGTGTCTGTTCCCCCTGGAGCCACTCCTGCTTAAAGACCCAGGTCACGCTGGCCGGGGCTGGCACCGTGGCAGTGTCCTCTGGGGCTGCTGCTCTCCTGGCTGCTGGGCTGGTCCTGGGACACCTGCTCTGACTCTGACTCCCAGATGTGCATCTGGCAGGCAGATCCTGACCCCACAGCCATCTCCGCTGCCTACTCGCCTCACCCACACTGCTGTAGGAGGCGCCTCTCATCAGCCCATGTCACTGCAGGCTGGCTGGCCACCGCGTGGGGGCATCACGCAGGGGTGAGCACAGTGCAGTGTGAACATAAAGAACAATAGGACTGTGTGTGTGAGGGAGCAGATGGGAGATGAGGAGTCGCGTGTACTGTGACCAGGTGAGTTGTGAAGTCACTGCTTGCGCGTGCTCGCAGATGAGGAAGGAAGCACTGGGTTGTGTGTGTGGGGGGATGTGGATGTGTGGAAACCGACTGTGGGGAGTTTGCCTGCAACAGGAATCAAATGAAGCACATTACTCTGACATCGACCCACCGAAGGCTGTTAGAAAAGACGGATCCGCGGGGATGGGATGGAAAGTCAGCAACATAACTCAGCTGCATGTCTGCACATGAGCAAGGACCACAGAGGACAGAGAGTGAGTCCACTGACAGCTGCCTCGGAGAACACACACCTAGAGAGACATCACTGCGGACACGGGAGACCTGCCCAGAGACTGGAAATCCTGGTGAGAAATCAAGACAACACGTGTCAGCAGGAAGCCGATCTGCGTGCAGGTTGGTGGGCTGGGGTTCAGCATCCGGACCCCCCGGGGCTCCTACAGATTCCATGCCCGGCTGGCCCAGCCCAACAGTGTTTCCCACGGAAACAGCAGAAATCAGCCCAGAGCAGTAACAGGCCCAGGGGAAGGCAGAACTTCAGGCCAAACTCTAGACCAGCACAGCAGGGGCGTCCCCTCCCGCCATGCCCCTGAACTGCATCACTGCCGGGTGAGCCCAGGGCAGGTGGGCAGAAGCCGTATCGAGGGCTCCCAGGAAGAGAGGGCTGAGAAGAGGTGACAGTGGCTGAGGGTGGCTTGGGAAGGTCCCTCCCTTCTATGCAGGAGAAAGAGAGGACAGGCAGGACTCTCGCGCAGAGACAGTCTCAAGGGCAAAGCTCTGAGGTGAGAGCATCCAGCAGCCACGGGCCAGGGGGGGTACAGAAGCTGAATACAAAGAAAAGCGTCTGACCTGTTTTCTCACAGTTGTCGGGTCATTCAGCATAAAAGTCATCCTCTCCTGTCACTTTCCCATGGTTGAAAGCTCCTGAGGCCATCAGCACCACGTCTGAAGAGACCGTCCACTCTGCAGCTCGCCTTCCCACGGATGGTGGGGGCCGCCAGAACAGCCCTGTCCAAAGGAAAACCTCCTCAGCCAAGGGGCCACCCTCAGGGAAGGCCACCCGAGAGGAGTCAGCAGAGCACATGACGTCCCTCAAGGCCGTGAAGGGCACCGTGGTAACAGCTACAGGCGGTGGATCCGAGTAGACTGAGCTGTTCTGACACAATCCAGGCACAGAGGGAAGAGGAAGCGGCCTGCAGGTGGAGGAGAGCTTGGCATCTAGGCGATCTGCTCTTGGGGGCTGGGGGGCTCCCTCGAATAATTGAGGAGACACGACTTGGAAGTGTGAGGGACGTGCACACAACACAGACACACGCACCACAGACACACGCACACGCACACTCTGTTTCTCCTGAGGTGTTTGCTCCAAGTTGAATTCCAAGGCCTGGAAGAGCTTAGAAGAGGGCTGGATGCCATTTCCTGGAGACTGAGCCTCCCCAGAGGTGGAAAGGGCTCCCATGACGGGGGTGGGGGAGGAGCCGTCCAAGTCTAGCAGTTGCTCACCCGCTGGGGCGGAGGCTGCGCTCAGCCAAACGGCCTGTGTGCATTTCTCTCACTCTCTGAGGCTGATGGAGCCAGAAACGCCATTTAGACCCAATGACTAAGAAGGAGAAAAAAAGAAAACGCTTTGCGAAGAAACAGCCCCCGTGAGATGACCCTGGGGACGCGCCGGATCTGGCCAACGCCCAAGGTGGCAGGAGGCCTGTCTCTTTGGGGTCGCTGGCCAGTGTCATCGCTCAGGGGAGGCCCGGCGAGAGCCGGTGGTCTGGGGCACTGGGCACCTCCTGGGCGGGCAGCGAGGGCCAGGCAAGACACGTTCTCGTCAGCCGCCTCACCTGCCCGGGTCTCGAGGTCTCCAGTTTTAAGGAAACAGACACCAGTGATCCTGAACCTGGCATTTGGGCCCTGGACTTCACGGCCTTGATACCCCCGCTCTCGCTGCCCAAACCTCTGCAACCTGTATCTGCCCCAGCGTCCTCTCCCCGCAGGTGACGCCACACCACCCCACCCCCACCTGGACCCTCAGGGTTGTCAGTTGCCTGGGAGGGCGCCTAGCTGACGCAGGAAGTGATGGCACTTTGTCCTCAGGAGCCATGTGGGGTCCCGCGGCCACAGGGTGGCACCTCTCAGACCAGGATGTTCGGTCATCTCTGGGCTCCTGGCCATAGGGAGACACTCGGCCCCCCACTGTGAGGTGCCTCCCAGCACCTGCATCTGCTGACCTCTGGGGGTCCCTCCTGGGGGGTTTCCTGGAGCCTGGAGAAAACACAGCTTCACCCAGGACTGCCCAGCCTTTGGGGGCTCAGGATCAATCCCGGGAGGAGACAGAGTTGGGCCTTCCTCCAAGGCTCCACCCCTTTACCCCACCCACACCCCGGCCCACAGCCCATCCAGCCCCTCAGACCCCCCCACACTGGAGGTGCCAGCTCTAGCTGATGTGCTGCCCCTCGCCTGCATGCCCTGCAGGCACCTGCCCACTCCTCTATGGAGCCACACTACGTGCCCTCCTGGCCACAAAGGAGGCAGTGACTGCAGTGACAGTGTGGACAGCCTGGTGCCTGGGCTGTGGGGCCCGCCCAGCGGGGTGTGTCCTCCTGGCCACAAGAGCAGGGTGCCACCACAGGGGAAAGGGCCCTCATCAAAGCCGCAGAAAGTGGGCACTGAGGGCTTTGCAGGGAGACTCCTCGGAGGGGCAGGGGTGGGCTCCAGTGTCCAGCCACCCCTAACGCTCTGTGATGCCACAGCTCCCAGCTCCCATTGCCCAGATTATGAGACACAGAGTCTGGGTACCTTACCCCCCAGATCAGGTTTGGGCATCAGTCCTTGGGTCCTGAGCTCGATATGGGCACAGGATGTGGCCCTGAGGGGCAGGAGGAGGCAGCTGGGGGCAGAGCACATACCTAAGGAATCAGACCCTGGGCTGTGGAGGACCACTGCCGGAGCCCCCTGTGCTGAGCTGGAGGAGCCAGCAGCGATCAGCGGGGGTGCAGCTCCAGCAAGAGAAAAGGCCACATCTGCCCTCTGCCAGGGAGTGCCCTCCCCCACAAGTGAGTCTCAAACCCTGGATTTCTTTCCCTGGCCCAAGGCTCCATGACCTGGGTGATTTGACTCCAGATGCTCGCCTTGCCTGCCTGGAGACCTGGTGCGGGTGAGCTCCTGCAGACCCCAGGGCCCTCTGCTCTCAGAAGGGATGTGGTGCGAGCCCTGGATCAGATTTGCATGGAGGCAGCATTTATTAGGCCAGAACAAGCAGGAGGTGGCGGGTATTGGCCTGGGGATGACCTCATCACATTAGACAGGGTGGAGGGTAGGGTTAGGCAGCTTCTGCGCTGTCCAGGCTCTGGGAAGTATAGCGCGCAATGGGTCCTCCCTGAAGCCCCCACCCAAGTTGGAGTTCAGGATCTGTGGTGGCTGCTGCTGCTGCTGCTGAGTTCACCCTCCCTACAGACCTATGGCTTTGCTGTGTGTCCTCTGGTGAGTGATCAGATGCGACTTCTGCCTAAAGCCTTGCCCACACCCCTGCAGATGTGAAGGCCTCTCCCTGGTGTGTGTCCTCTGGTGTGTGATGAGGGTAGACTTAACTTTGAAGCCTCGCCCACTCCCTGCAGAAGTGAGGTCTCTCCTGTGTGTGTTTGTTCTCTGGTGTCTGATGAGGGTAGACTTCTGACTGAAGCCTCGCCCACACTCCCCACAGACATGGGGCCTCTACCCTGTGTGTGTTCTCTGGTGTCTGATGAGGGTATACTTATCACTGAAGCCTCGCCCACACTCCCTGCAGACATGTGGCCTCTCCCCTGTGTGACTCCTCAGGTGTATGATGAGCGATGCCTTTTGAATGAATCCTCGCCCACACTCCCTGCAGACATGGGGCCTCTCCCCTGTGTGTGTCCTCTGGTGTGTGATGAGATGTGACCTACGACTGAAGCCTCGCCCACATTCCCTACAGACATGGGGCCTCTCCCCTGTGTGTGTTTTCTGGTGTCTGATGAGGGTAGACTTATCATTGAAGCCTCGCCCACACTCGCTGCAGACATGGGGCCTCTCCCCTGTGTGTATCCTCTGGTGTATGATGAGCGATGCCTTCTCACTGAAGCCTCGCCCACACTCCCTACAGACATGGGGCCTCTCCCCTGTGTGACTCCTCAGGTGTATGATGAGCGATGCCTTTTGAATGAATCCCCGCCCACACTCCCTGCAGACATGGGGCCTCTCCCCTGTGTGTGTCCTCTGGTGTGTTCTGAGATGTGACATACGACTGAAGCCTCGCCCACATTCCCTGCAGACGTGGGGCCTCTCCCCTGTGTGTGTCCTCTGGTGTGTGATGAGGGTACACTTCTCAATGAAGCCTCGTCCACACTCGCTGCAGACATGGGGCCTCTCCCCTGTGTGTGTTTTCTGGTGTGTGATGAGATATGACTTACGACTGAAGCCTCGCCCACACTCCCTACAGACATGGGGCCTCTCCCCTGTGTGTGTCCTCTGGTGTTTGAGGAGGGTAGACTTATCACTGAAGCCTCGCCCACACTCTCTGCAGATATGTGGCCTCTCCCCTGTGTGACTCCTCTGGTGTATGATGAGTGATGCCTTCTGAATGAAGCCTCGCCCACACACTCTGCAGATGTGAGGCCTCTCCCCTGTGTGTCCCCTCTGGTGTGTGATGAGATGTGACTTACAACTGAAGCCTCGCCCACACTCCCTGCAGACGTGGGGCCTCTCCCCTGTGTGTGTCCTCTGGTGTGTGACGAGATGTGACTGATCATCGATCCCATGGCCACTCCCTTCATCCTCATCTCTCACAGCTGCTGACAGCCCTACCCCAATGGATGGTTTGCCCGGGTCCTCTGGATTCTCCTTCTGGCCTGTGCATGAGTCTGCCCGCACCTCTCCCTCATGCTCCCTAGGGCTCCCCTTTGGCCCACTGAGCAGACTGGAAAAGGCCTTTGGAACCTTCTGCCTCATCCTTTCAAGTAAAGGCTCGGGCCTCTCTTTGACCTCTTGACTTCTGGGTCTGTCCTTCCACCTGTGGGGGCCAGAACGCGGCTGCTGCTGGTCCTGGTGTCCTGGGCAGGGATCCTCTGTGTGAAGGGGCTGGCTCACAGGTGTCGCTGGGAAGCTCCAGGAGGGATGATGGCGCTGCACGTGGTGGCTGTGGGGTTGCTCCGTGGAGAAGGCCAGAGAGTTGGCGGGGCATGGTTGGGTCGCTGGCTCTGCTTCTGCTGAAAGAGGATTTGTCGGTTGACCAGGTGGCCCAGGCCCAGGTGGGTGGTCTCCCCAGCCCCCAGCCCAATCATTTCTCTCTGCGGACAGTGGGAGCTTTGCCTCCTACCACTCGTCTGTCATGGGCTGTTTTTCCATTCCCTTTGGCTCATGGAAGCTTCAAAATCCAGAGAGGTCTACATATGACGCAGACCAGGGCCCCAGAGGTGGACCAGGCAGCTCTGCTCTCACACTTGGGGGCTGTGGGGCCCCCTGGCAGTAGCCGCTGTGTCCGGGGAAGGGACAGTGCTCTCGGTCCCTGGACCCGTTCATGGTGACAGCTCATGAAGGGAAATTTCTGTGGCTTCAGGGACTGGGCAGGGGGTTCTCAGAAAGGCATCCTGGGTCGAGGTCCCTCTGGGCCTGGGTCTCTGCCAGGAAGTAGCTCAGCTGCCTCGGGACTTCGTCCCATTGTTACAGCTCTCCATGGGGGGTGGGGGTAAGGGTGAGTCCTATGCCTCCAGGACCTCAGGGTCTCAGGGACTCCGGGTCCAGGGATCTCAGGCGGGGTCTGCCTCCATGTGGGCAGGGGGTGGGGGTTGAGCACCTCGGCTGGGGCACAGGCTCAGGGGGAAGCGGGGTGTCCCCGCCCCTGCTTCTTCCAACCTCAACAGAGCTGCATGAGGAATGGAAAATCCAGTCTTTGCAGCTGCAGAGATAATGCAGGGGAAAGGAAGTAAAAACGGCCCTGGATACACTCACCACCTGGGTGGGACAAGCAGCAAGTCAGGATCCACTGAGATACCTTCCTAGGTGACACCGGCGACAGAGGTGACCTGTCACGGGTTTCTACCCACATCATCTCTGGGGCTAGGGGAATCAAACCCCGGACCCACGGTAACGTGCAGCGTGAAAGAGGCTCCCTCCTTTACCAATTGATGGGGGAAGAAAGCCACCACGATGGCAGAACTGCTAACAGGAGACAGAGGAGCTGGACCAGTCACGTGGGGAATCTCCCCCAGCACGAAGGCCTCACCGCCATGGCTGGGAGTTGCGTCCCAAACCCAGATATCAGAAGCAACAGTTGCCAGACACCAGAAAGGATCCCGCAGAAGCGCACCACATCCGTCCTACAGTTCCTGGCGTGCTCGGACCGACTATCTGCCTCAGCTATTCCTGGAGACCCGAGCAGCCTCATCTGTTGCTGTCCAGGAGTGCAAATCCACACCCGGGGAAAATAAGACACAGCTCAAAGAAAAAAAAGAAAACACCAGTGGGTAAAACAGACCAACAGCTTGCAGCAAGGACTTAGACTGACCAGAGGGGGGAAGGGGGAAAGGGAATGTGGGGTGGGGAGTAAGGGGTACACTACAACCATGCTAACTGACCTATATTGTACGATAATCACAAATTAAAACTTTTAAAAAATATTATAAGGCAAGTGTTGGAAAGCTCTTTGGTGATTTACAGTTTAAGGTTCCTTCAACTGTCCTTTCATTGATGACCAGTGTTTACAGAAGTCATCTTTTAAAGCTTTAACATACAGGAAAGTATGGAAACTGTGCAGGGAAACCTGTACATCCACTACCACCGAGTCTGATCTCAACATCCTGCCACCGTGGTTTCAGATTTGGCAAGTTTACCTCAAGTTTTAAAATAAGTCAACAGCAAATTAACTAAGACACAGCAAAGGCGCGTGCCAGTCGCTTCTCTCACAGCTCACTCATCTTTATTGGAATTCATTGAGATTTGTATACCTTTACTGGTTATTAACGTATCTGCAAAGAATACGCAGGTGTTTCAAACCCTTTAAACCTTTATGGGAGCAGCTTCTTGCTCTATTTTGTATCTTATTTCCTGAAGCTTCCAGGATCTCGAGGGTGTTTCCTTTATCAGCTCCCAAGGCAATTCAGCTTCAAACCAGGTTGCTTTCAGGGGGCCCCACCATGGCCTCCAGAGCCTTACCTTGCTGCCTCAGCACCCTCGGCTCTGGGCATCTCAGCCAGGCTGCGCTGGAGCATGGAAGCTGGCTGCGGGGCTGGGAGCCCTGGAACACCGGCTGTACCCGAGCAGGGGCAGTGAGGGCGGATAATACATGCTGAGCTGCCCGAGCGCCTACATGTCCCGAACCTTCCTGGCAGGTGTTGTTTAAATGAGATGTGACAGCCTCAAAACTCATTTTCAAGTTGCACTCCAGTTTTGTTTGTTTGTTTGTTTGTTTTTTGAGACTAGGTCTCGCTGTTTTTGCCCGTGGAACTGTAGGCTCTGGTTGCCCGGGATATCACAGATTCAAGCAATCCCTAGCCTCAGCTTCCCAGGTAGCTGGGATTACAGGAGCACACCACCACGCCCAGCTAGTTTTTTGGAACTAGGTCTCACTACGGGTCCCAAGCAGGACTTGAACCACGATCCCTAGCCCTGGCCGCTTCATAGGCTGAAGCTTACAGGCACGAGCCACCGTGCCCGGCCCCATTTTCCAGTTGCAAGCAGCTAAAGATACTTACACGAGTCTCTCCATGGTCTCAGATCTTTGTCTCACTAATTCAGGTCCCCGAGGCTCCTGACCCAAGAAGCTGCTCCATCATCGCTTCCCACACTCAGGAGAAACGTCTGTCTTGTGGGACAGACATTGGTGGGAACTTCCAGTACGAATGGGGCCCCTTGTCCTGACACTTCACTGAAAAGGTACAATAGCCTCCAGCGCATTTCACACAAAGACAGGGAAAGACAAAAAGCTCTTCCTGTATCCCTAAGCCTCCATCTTGTGGTGTCTCCACCCTATGGCTCGCAGGTAAGCCTGGAAGGTCCGTGTACTTCAAGGCCACAGAACACGGAAACTCTGAAGGACAGATTCTAGTGACCCGGCTGGGATGAATGTTCACCACTTGCGTCAAAATCCCTAGATTAGAGATATCACAAGATCTACGCCAAGAGAAGGGAGGGGAAAAGCACTTTGCTCCCTCCCCACAGAGGAAAGGATGTTGACTCTGGGTGAACTAAAGGTCAGTCTCTGCAAATCAAGGCTGCATTCCTCTGTGAGTTCCCTGTTCAGTGAGATGTGCCTTGCAGGAGTAAATTTCCCTGCATTCTTTGCACTCAGAGCTTTTTTCCGGTGTCTCCTGAGAAATGTTATCTGTGAGAAAGTTTTGCTACATTCTTTACATTCACAGGGTATCTCTACTGTGTGAATTCTCTGGTGTCTCTTAAGGACAGACTTCTGGGAGAAAGTTCTCCTACATTTTTACACATGTATGGTTTCTGTTCTGAAACAGTTCTCTGATGCATACTGAGGAATGAGCTCTCATGGACCTTCCAACACTCATAAGGTTGCTCACTGGTTAGTAATTTCTAATCAATAGCAAGATGTTTCACAGAAACTATCAGCTAAATCCTACTGTTCTCTGTGCTGAGTGCTGTGATGGTGAGGGTGGTGCAATTTACTGCTGAAATTATGCCCACACAGATGACATTTACGATGTCTATATCCAAAATACCTATGAAACATTACTTCCGTTGGCTTCTCAGACATATTTTCACCCATTTGCTACATCTGCAGCGAGTCTCCTTGTGGAAACACATGGTGACCCAGCACATGACAATGATTCTCAGCAGCCCTGACAGGACAGTGCGGAGAAGGTGTGCGCCACTTGTCAAAGCTAAAGAAAACGACCTCAAGGGGAAAGGACCAGCGCGGATCTCACAAAGAATGAGAATCACAAGAAAAACCCCACCAGTGAAAGATCTAGACTCGGGGTCATTTTCAGAGGAGACACAGCAGCTCCTACTGACCATCTCTCCTTTGGAATGGTCAGCAGACGACTCCGTCCAAGCGGAGCAGGAGCTGAGCTGAAGCACCGCTGCAGGAGCTGACACCAGTCTGTCTTTTTTTTGGAGACTAGGTCTCGCTATTTTTGCCTGTGGAACCACAGGCTCTCATTGCAGGGGTACCAGACTCAAGCCATCCCCAGCCTCAGCTTCCCAGGTAGCTGGGATGACAGGCGCACGCCACCACGCCCAGCTATTTCTTTGGGACTAGGTCTCACTGTGTGCCCCTGGAGGGACTCAAACCGCAATCCCAAGCCCCAGCCGTGGCTCCCTAGGCTGCCCTCTGTCTTGACGTGGATGATGACAACTTGTTTTAAAGAGTTGTTCGAGGGTGGGGGGGGGTGAATCCCGGTTTAAAAAAAATAAATTAATTAAAATAAAAAATAAATAAATAAAAAAAAATAAAAATAAAGAGTTGTTCGATGGAGGCCAATTTCAGCCTCTCAGTAGAGACCTATGTACTCACCTTCTCACGGCCTGGCATCTTAAGCATTTAATTTTCAATAAATTTTTAATCTGTTTACATTTTTTAAAAATGAAAAACATCTTAATGTCATAAACGGCTGTACGTTCACCACAGAGAAACGGAGCTGCGCATGGCAGTTAGCGCGAGTCTCACTCACCCACGGCCGCCAGGTGCCGGCAGGTCTCCAGCATCACCTCCCTGTACAGGGTCCTCTGGGCCTCGTCCAGGACCCGCCACTCCTCCCGGGTGAAGTTCACGGCCACATCCTCGAACGACACCATCCCTGCAAGGACACGTTTCTACTCAGTTCTGGGCACTGGCTGGGGTCTAGAGGCGCCACCAGTCTGGGGGCTCATCTGCTTGGCACTGCCGGCCAGGACTCATGCGGTGAATGAAGAAAACTGAAGATGGAATGGCATGATTGGCCTCCAGGGGGCAGCAGCGTCTCCATTCCGCCAATATTAACAGAGAGAGGTAACAGCAAGTTAATGAGTGAATCCCCTGCGTTTTACCTCAGTTAATTTTGCCTAACCACTTATTCCTCTTTTTGACCAGTTGCTTTCGCTCTTTACATAGACTTGCAAAATGTAAGAAACCACTGGGTGGTGCATACGTCCACTCAGTCCCAGGCTTGGACTGAGTCCATCTCTCTCGTTACTCCCCTTCATTCCCTGCGGTCCAGTTCTTTACATCCATCATGTTGAGGGTGTTTATCGGGGATGGGATGCACTGTCTTTGTACCTAGATTACGGGATGGAGACACTGCAGTAGACGTACCTTACTAAGCTCGGGGTGATGGCGCAACCTGTAATCCCAGCTACTCTGGAGGCTGAGGCTAGGAATCACTTGAGTCCGCGGGATCGAGACTACCCTGGGCAAGACAGCGAGACCTAGTGTCAAAGAAAAAAGAAAAGTACCTTACTGCTGACTGAACTCATACTTCCCAAACATCAGTTTCCTTCTAAAAAGGGAAATATTGGCCGGGCGCAGTGGCTCGTGTCTGTAAGCTTCAGCCTATGATGTGGCCGGGACCTAGTTCCAAAAAAATAGCTGGGCGTGGTAGCATGCGCCTGTAATCCCAGCTACCTGGGAAGCTAAGGCTGGGGGTTGAGTCCGTGGTACCCTGGGCAATGAGAGCCTGCGGTTCCAAGGGCAAAAACAGAGAGACCTAGTCTCAAAAATAAAAAAAAGGGAAATATTCCTCTTTCAAGAAAAAAAGTATAAATATAATTCTGCTCCCAAAGGACCTCCAAGAGGTTTGCAAAGTAAGTATAAACACATACCTGGAATAACGTGCTAGAGGAGGTGTGTCAAAAACATGTGACATGAGACTGGGGCAAGAAGGAGGAAAAATCCCTTACTGCACTAACACATGGCACTTTGGGGAAGACCCAGAGACATTTAATGCTTTGAATGGAAACCACAGTAGCAGGAGTGAATCACAATGTAAAGCATGTGCTTTGGGCTATACTGACCAGTCAGTGCTGGGTCACAAATTGTGAAGACACACCACAGTAACGGGGTGATGGACACATGGGGACGAGTTGGTGGGGGGGGGGG
>PVHY01027438.1:0-16239 GCA_004024945.1 Uropsilus gracilis
AACTCACACAACTAAACAAAAGCAAAATAAAAAGCCCAATCAAAAAATGGGGAGAAGAACTAAAAAGACACTTCTCCAAAGAGGAAATACAAATGGCCAACAGACACATGAAAAATTGCTCATTATCACTAGCAATAAGGGAAATGCAAATCAAAACCACAATGAGATACCACCTTACACCAGTAAGAATGGCCCACATCCAAAGAACGGGCAACAACAAGTGCTGGCATGGATGTGGAGAGAAAGGAACACTCTTACACTGCTGGTGGGAATGTAAACTGGTCCACCCTCTATGGAAAGCTGTGTGGAGGACCATCAAATTAATGAAAATGGATCTACCATTTTACCCAGCAATTGCTCTCTTGGGAATCTACCCAAAAGAGACCTCAGTGTGGGTACAAAGGGATACCTGTGCTTGGATGTTTACCACAGCACTATTTATAATTGCAAGGACATGGAAGCAACCTAAGTGCTCCCAAACAGATGACTGGATGAAAAAAAAAATGTGGTATTTATACACGATGGAATACTACTCATCAATTAAGAATGACTTTTTGACAACATGGATGTACTTAGAAGGAATCATACTAGCAGAAGTAAGTCAAAAAGTGAGAGAAGTTAAATGATTTCACTAATATATGGGACATAATGAAAAAAAGTAAATAAAAGCCATGAGGAAAAGACAAAACAGGCTGAGCACCAAACTGAAGCACACAACAATGGACAGGAAGGAAAGGGGAGAGATGGGAGTGGAGGGGGGGGTAAATCCTTGGGATTGCAAAGATATTACATTTACATATAAATAAATTAAATAAAAAAATGCAAATACCCTAACCCTTTGACTGAGAAAATCAAAGTCATGCTGTATTTCCTCTGTTCTCCATTTGTGTATTAATGAAAAGTATGTATACACTAAGCATATAAATTTGAAATGTACAGCTTGATGAACATATATATGTTCCTTATAACTATTACCTGGATCAAGATATAGAACAATTTAGCACCCCAGAAGGATTCCTTACTCATAAATAAATATTTTGCGTAGCATAAGTGAGAAAGAGAAAGACAAATACCAGATGGTATCACATGTAGAATCTAAAGAAACCACACGAGGGTCAGAGAAAAGGGGAAGGGAAGTTGTTATCACCCCTTCTAGATTGCTCCCAATCCAGTCAATCCTCACCAGGAACAACAAAATCACTAATTCAGTGGCAGATATACATGAAGATGGCAGTGAGAAGAAAGAACTAAGGCCCAGGACAAACAAACATGTCAGATCCAGGGGACACGGGGCTCTGAGACCAAGTATACTGACAAACTGTCTTCAAAATACAGCCACTGATTCCCACATATGGGAAGGGAATTTACAGTTCAGAGACGCTATTAGTGCAAACTAGGCACCCTCTCATTTCATTGGGAGAGGAAAGCCACAAAGACAGGCACTGGCCCCACAATGAGCCTGACCAACTAACCTCCAGTGTCTACACTGACCAAGAACTTTATATGCAGACATTGACTGGGAGAAAGGAATGCTCCCAATTCCGGAGCCTGAACTCAAAGCAAAGAAGAGGCAAAACGTGACAGAAACTGGGTCAGAGAAGACAACCAGTAAAAAGGAGGAGGCACTGAATGGATGCAAACATGCATGAACTGGCTGCCCGCTATAAAGATACACCTAGAAAACTAAGTACAGGCCACTGTGTCCCAGGAAGACACATCTACACCTATCAAAAGGACATTGTTCTAGGAAAGAAAAGGAAGAATCCAAGAATAAAAATTGACTAATAATGGACAGTGAAAGAATTGATGGAGTGACCAGGGAGGACAGGGGGAAGAAATGGGGGGGGGGGACACCCAAAAGGTAAGAAAAAAGGAAATGTAAAAAGATTTTTATATAATAATTATAGTAAAAAGAAAACTTGACATTAAATTTTTTTTAAACTTTGAATTATTTGATAGTTATATTTAATGCATTTATTTGACTTATGAATTAAAAAAATACACACATTAAAGCAACATCACACCTACTATCTTACTCTGGAACAACTTCAGGCCTTCTCTTCCTTGCTGATCATGGATAAATTCAGGGGCCCCCAGCTCCAGAGTGGAGAGCACATCTTTTCTTTTCAGATGTTACAAACTCTTCACATACCTGCGATGACTCATTGGAGATGAAAATGTAGGAGCTATGAAGGAGGGAGACAGGAGTTTGAGATCAATGAGTTGATTAAGAGACTGTAAATAACATTCAGACATGGTCCCTCCGGCTTAGTGGGAGCCCCATTACTGTTCATGCTCTGGGATAAAAAGAGAAAAAGAACCATATTATGTCATTTACCTTTGACTTTCTCTCTTGTGCTGCTCTCTCTTCTCTGTCTCTCTGTCTTTATCTGTGTTCCCCAGTCTCATGTATACATAAGCATATTTGTCCATACAGTCACAGATTCTGGTAGGAATATATATATATTTATCCACATTACAAACAAGTACACACAGTGATCCATACACAGAAACATGTTTTTCCTTTTAGAATTCACAGCACACTCTGACCTGTCAGTCCTTGTAGGTCAGCAACCTTCTAATTCAGTGTCAATGTACTCAGCTTCTGTGGTGGACACCAAGTGAAAACATAGGAAGCATGTCTGTGACCCCAAAATCTCCTGAGCTTTCTGTGTCTGTCTTTGAAGTCCAGAGCCATAGCCAGGAGAATATAATTTTATAACTCACAAGAGGACAAAGAAATAGTTCTCAAAATCTGGTTAAAAAAGTTGGTAGTGTAATTGCCTGCGGTTCCTCTCAGACTATGAGGAGGAACCTTTGCTGAAGTCTGAGAGACTGAGCTGGGGAAACACCTGACAGTGTATTTCAAGTACAATTGCACTCTGGGTTATTCAGCTTCCAGTTGGGATGCAGGTGGCAGTTATCTTCCAACACTATGTTGACAACAAACTGGTCAGACAGGAGTGGAGGCTGGGCTTTGCCTGTCACTCATTGTTGGCATTGAGTGCGCACAGTAACTTCTCTCAACCTGCTTCATAAGTTTTAAAGTAAGGATAATCATAGTGCTATCATTAAGAAGTTTGAATTAATGTTATATGAGATCATTTTTTGCTAAAGCACACAAGTGCACAATTTTTTGTCTGCTCTTACCATGTATATTTCAGCAAGGGATAAATAAATATATGATAATTGATGTTGATACTATACTGGTAGAATTGAATGACTCGGTTGATTAATAATTTGGAAACTCAGCGGCAGTTCCATATACGAATAGTGAGTTAGGAGAATAAAAAAAAAGGCATGAAAATAATCCCAATTTCAATGACCTCAAAACTATAAAAACTCAAGAGTCAACTTAATAAAGAAGGTGAAGAAACCATACACTAAAAGCTATGAGATAGTATTAAAAGAAATATGGATAGGAAGAATTAACTTGATTAAGTGGACAACTACTGAGAGGAATGAATAGACTCATTCATTCAATGCAATCCTTATCCAGATTCCAGTGTCATTTTTAAAGAAATTTAAGAAGCAATACTAAAATTCACATGAAAATATGAAAGACCTCAAATAACCAAAATAATCTTGAATAAAAGAGGAAGAGTAGCAGCATCAAAATCCTAACCCCCACACTATATCACAGAGCTATAACAATTCATAAGATATCTAAATTGCTCATACAACTTAACAAAAATAAAATAAAAAAAAATCCAAAGAAATGGACAGAATTTCAAGGATGAAATTCAAAAGGCCAATGAATATATGAAAAAAATGTTCAATTCCACGTATAATTTCAACAAAATGGACAATAAAAAGTGCTGGTAAAGATGTAGAGAGAAGGAAAACTTTGATATTTCCGGTGGGAATGCAAACTGGTTCAGTCACAATGGAAAGCTGTTTGGTGGGCCCCCAATCTACTGAAAATGGAACTACCATTGATCCAGCAATTCTACTGTGGGAATCTACCCAACGGATACAAGAACACTAATTCAAAAGGAAATCTACACTCCCATGTTTATCACAGAACTATTTACAATATTTGTTGAATATTGAATATATCACAGTACTATTTATTGAGTCACCAAATGCCCCAAAACAGATGAATAGATCAAAAAGTTGTGGTACCTTTACATAATGGAATATTATTCAGCAATCAGAAAGGGCAAATATGATGTATTTGTGATAACATGGATGAACCTAGAAGGAGCCATATTAGTTGAAATAGGCCAGAAGGGAAAAGAGAAATACCAGATGGTCTCACTCATATGAGGGATATAAGGAAAAAACAACAAAAATAGGGAAAATTCAAAGTAATATACAAACAACAGAAATAAAGTATATATCAAGCATTGGGTAGGCAAAATGGCAGGGGAAAATCAGGGGCGGGATGAGCACAAGTGATCAAGATGATGTTTCATGGGAGACAAGGTGTTGGGAGAACCCTGGTGACTATATAATTATGCAATATTTATATATGTATATATTATGTTTATATAATGTACATATATAATTAACAAACGAAGTATAAAAGAAAAATCAATGAAAACAGTTTACATGAGAACAAAAATAGACACACAGAAAAATGGAACAGAATTGAGATTCCACTAATAATCAACTCACATATCTATGGTCAGTTAATTGACACATGTCTTCAACTTATACCGATGACAATGGAATCATGCATATATCCTAAAGGGTCTCTCTTTTTAACAAGTGGTTTTGAAAAAATTGGATTGCCAACTGCTAGGAAAAGACTCTAGACCACCATCTCACAAATTACACGAACATTCACTAAAATAGACTATAAACATGGATATAAGACCTGAAACTATTAAATAAACTGAAGAAAAGATAGGTACAACACTGGCTTCAGAGACAACATGGTGATATATCTTCAATCATAAGAGAAGCAAAAACAAAAATAAACACAGATGATTACTTCAAACTAAATGTCTTCTGCATAATGAAAGGAATTACTATAAAATCAAAAGATAATTACTGAATAGGAGGAAATATTTGTATATCATGCATATGAAGGGGCTAATATGAAAAATATACACAGATCACAAGTAACTCATCAAAAAGAAAGCAACTAAATAAAAAAGTGGCCAGAAGAATGGAGAAGACACTTCTTGGGGAAGATATAGGTGGCCAAAATTCCATTAAAACAATGCTCACCATCACTTAGCACCAGGAAATGCAAATGAAACCACAGTGAGTTACTACCACACATCTGTGAGAACGGCTAGACCAAAAAGACCAGAAACAATAACAGTGATGTGGATGTAGAGAAAGACGTACACTATTGATGGGAGCTGTGGCTGAAAGTAGCCAGGGTTCATGCTGTGAATGAAGATGACTTCATTTCACTCTTAACTGTCTTCAGAACATTGAAGATGGAATGGCGTGATTGCCCATGGTGAGCAGCAGTGTCCCCTTTCCTCCAATATTAACCCTAAGTGACATTCCTTAAGAGATAACAGCAAGTTAATGAGTGAATTCCTTGCAGAAACCAATGTTTTACCTAATCTAATTTTGCCTAAGCTGCTTCTTCCTCGTTTGACTATTTGTGAACTATTCTTTTCATCCTTTCAATAGGCTTGTAAGTCTCAGTAAAGGGACTGGTTGGTTCATACTTCCATCCTGTTCCAGCCTCTTTGGCTGGGCTCAATCTCTCTTGTTGTCCTTCTTCCCTGCACCTGGTTCTTTACACACTATTGTTAAGAGTGTAGACAGGCCCAGTCCATGTTGGAAGTAATATGGAGATTTCTGAAAAAACTAAAAATGGATCTATCATGATCCAGTAATTCCAATTCCTGGTGTCTGCTCAAAGAATGTAAAACCATTAATTCAAAGGGAACATGGATTCTTTTTTTAAAACGATAATTAAATAATTTATTCATATATAAATTTCACATCTTTGTAATTCCTGGGGTTTGCCCCCCCTCCCCGCCTGTTTCTACCCTACCCCCCCTACCCCTCCGAGTTGTGTCCTTCATTTTGGTTGTTAGCTTGCTTTGACTTTTCTTCATGGGTTTTTGTTTATCTTTCCCATGTCTCATATAATGGTGAAACCATTTAGTGTCTGTCTTTTTCTTTTTCTTTTTTTAAAAAAAATTTATATATAAATTTCACAACATTGTAATCCCAGGGATTTACCCCTCCCACCCTCCCCTCCATTCCCTCCCTTTCCCTCCTGCTCAGAGTTGTGTGCTTCAGTTTGGTGCTTGGCTTGTTTTGACTTTTCCTCAAGGCTTTGTTTATTTTTTCACTATATCCCATATATTAGTGAAACCATTTGGTTTCTGTCTTTTTCTTTATGACTTGTTTCTGCTAATATGATTTCTTCTAAGTACATCCATGTTGTTATAAAATCATCGAATTTGTCATTTTTAATTGATGAGTAATATTCCATCGTGCATACATACCACATTTTTTTTTATCCAGTCATCTGTTTTGGGACATTTGGGTTGTTTCCATGACTTTGCAATTATAAGTAGTGCTGCAGCAAACATCTGAGCACAGGTACATTCTTACACTGCTGGTGGGAATGTAAACTGGTCCAGCCACTATGGAAAACCATGTGGAGGACCCTCAAATTAATGAAAATGGAACTACCATTTGACCCAGCAATTGCTCTCTTGGGAATCTACCTAAAGGAGACCTCAAAACTTGTACAAAGGGACACCTGTGCTCGGAATATGCATTCTTATTTTGTTGCAGCACCATCTATAATAGCCATGTTATGAAAAAGACTTAAGTACCCCAGGATCAGAAAATTTGGAATACATACACAAACACACATTTACACAAAATGGAATATTACTTAGCTTTATTTACCAAAAAAAGGTGATTTCGCACAATTTGCAACAGGGAAGGAAGAGGAAGAGGATGATGCTCACTGAAATGTCAGAAGGAGATGGAGTCATTTATATGTGGGATATAGTGAAACAAAACAAAGGGTCAGTAAGACCAAAAAACAAACCCTTGACATATGACTGCAAAATGAAGAAGGTACCAGAAGGGGAAAGTGGTAGGATGGAAACAGGAGAAAAGTGTCCTAAAAGTGTGGTGGAGGATTATTTGGGCTGTGTTGATAGATATGGTGGGAAAACAAATATTTCTAGAGGTTTGCATCTATAACTTCTAAAAAATAGACTGATGTAGACCAAAATAAATAAGCAGCAAATACATAATTTCAAAAAGGATTAAACTTGCATATAAGACCTCAAGCCATAAAATACAAAGAAGTAAGCACAGGTGATATTATTCATTAAATCTTTGAGGACTGGGCCTCTATGACAAGAGAAATAACAGCAAAAATAAAAATCTAGGGCTCCATTCAATTAAAAGTAATTTCTACAGCAAAACAAAATCAGGTTCAGAAAACAATCTACTGAACAGGAGAATATATTTACACATTGAACAACCGACTATGGGTCAATATCCAAGTTGCACAGAAACTCATTCTACTAACAATGAAATAAACCTAAACAATCAGTTACCAAATGGGCAGAAGTTTTCAATAGACACATTTCCAAAGATATATACAGTGGCCAACAGATATGACAAAATGCTCAGCTACACTTCTACTACAGGGAAAGTAAAACAAAACAACGAGATGTCTGTACTCTTGTGAAAAAGCCACATTAGCTGGGTACGATGGGGCATGCTTTTAAGCGACAGCTTATGGAGTCGCAGCAGGATCTGGGGAATGTGGTTCTAATCCCACCTGGGGCAACACAGTGAGACCTAGTTCCAAAAAATAGCTGGGCATGGTGGCTTGCGCCTATAATCCTAGCTACCTGGGAAGCTGAGGCTGGGGATTGCTTGAGTCTGTGGTACCATGGGCAACATGAGCCTGCGGTTCTACGGGCAAAAATAGTGAGACCTAATCTCAAAAAAAAAAAAAATGGGCACAGACAAATGACTAGATAAAGAAATTACAGAATGTGCAGTCAGTGAAACATTACACAGCTATTTAAAAAAGGTGAAGTTTTGAGTTTTGGGACAAAATAGATGAAGCTCGAGGTGTTGGTGCTAAGTGAAATAAATCAGAGTGAAAGAAAGATAAACTGTATGTTTTCACTTGCTATGGAAGAGAAACAGCAAAAGCACATACAGGAAAAATGCAGCAAAAGGAATCTTGGACAAAGTGAAAAATTTTTACTGGTTACCAGAGAGAAGGGGGTTGGAGGGTCAAGGAATGAATACAGGAGGAGAAGGGGAAGGGTATCTGCTTGTTGGTTTGGTGGAGAGTGAGTGTAACATGGACACTTATGGAGGAGTATAACGGCACATCCAAATTATGATACGTTTAAAAAATATGAAAGTGACTATCACAGGGGAACTTTGATTTACAGCATTTTTCAATTCCATAGTTAATTATCCATGAGAACAGATTTCACCTACAGACGTGTCATTGTGAGTTGGGAAGAGGGGGTAGCACAATCAACTTAAAGTGAGACAAGACTCTTCAGCTGCCCCGTACCCAGAATCAGTCCAGCAGGAACACATGAAGATCAATTTGTTTTTATAACTTCCCAGAAAACATGTGTGTGAAAACTTAAAATATATCTCAAAGTAGAAGACAAAACAAATTTATCATTCTGTGAAATGTTTTAAGATTTTGCACCTGTTTTCTGTGAGATGATAATGAAACAGTAAAATTAATAATAATTAAGAATATTTAACAAGTTCAGGTAGCATTTTGACCTACTTGAACATGAATCTTACTACAAATGAGAGCAGAATGCATGCAATGTGCAAGTTATATGGAATTATCAACTTACAATGTATTTTCAGAAAGTATGTCTCATAGTGTTCATGACATAAATTATATGATCTATGGGTTGTCACTTAAAGAAGTTAATCCTAGTGACAAACATCTGTAGGGCCTGTTTCATATCTCTGTTCCTCAGGTTGTAGATGAAAAAGTTCAGCATGGGGGGTGACTACATTGCACATCACAGAGGTAATGATTATTTTATCACTGGAGGTGGAATACGAGGAGAAAAAGTAAACTTCTGCAATAGTGCCATAGAGCAGAGACACAATCAGGAGGTGGGAGCTACAGGTCGAAAGGACTTTGAGGAACTTGACTAGTTTGCATATCCACCAACAATTTAAGAGTGTTCCCTTCTCTCCACATCCATGCCAACACTTGTTGCCTGCTTTTTTGATATGTGCCATTCTTCCTGGTGTAAGATGATATCGCATTGTGGTTTTGATTTGCAGTTCCCTATTAGTGATGTTGAACATTTGTATTTCCTCTTTGGAGAAGAGTCTTTTTAGTTCTTCACCTCATTTTTTTTTGTTTGGGCTTTTTGCTTTATTTTGATTAAGTTGTTTCAGTTCTGTGTGGATCTTTTTTATCAGACCCTTATCACTTGTATGGAGGGCAAAATTTTTTTCCATTCTGTTTTTTGAAGTGTTGTTTACAAGTGTCATGTTATGGAACCAACTTAGTGCCCATGGACACATGACAGATAAAGGAACTGAAGAATATATAGAGTAAATGAAATACTACATAGGTATTTAAAAAGATGAAACTGTGTCTTTTGGGACAAAATGGATGAAACTTGAGATGGTGGTGCTAAGTGAAATAACTCGGAGTGAAAGACAAATACACCATGTTTTCATTTGCTGTGGAATAGAAATACAAAAGCATAGACAGGGAAAATAAAGCAAAAGGAATCTTGGACAAAGTGAAAACAGTTTACTGGTTACCAGAGAAAATTTGCCAGGACCAAGGAGTAAATAGGGGAGTAGAAGGGTTAGGGCATCTAAATGCTGGTTTGGTGTGTGTAACATGGACACTTATGGAAGAGTAAAAATGTACACCCAAATTATGATATATTTTTTAAAAATGAAAAGACCTCTATCACAGGGGAATTTTTGCTTTGCAGCATTTCCCAGTTCCATAGTTAATTATCCATGAGCTGATTTCCACCTACCAATATGTCATTGTGAGTTGGGAAAAGATGTGCACAACCAACTTGAAGCTAAGACAAGCCTGCTTCAGCTGCCCAATTCCCCAAAACCAGTCCATAAGTACACAGGAAGATAAATCTGTTTTTATAACATTGCAGAAAAGCATGTATGTGAAACTGACATATCTCAAATAGTAGACTTGACACATTTATCATAAAATTCACATTTATCATTCTGTGAAATTTTATAAGATTTTGCACTTAATTTGAATGAGATGAAAATGAAGCAGCAAAATTATTAAGAATTGAGAATGCTACAAGCCAAGGTAGCATTTTGATCTATTTGACAAATGATTATCACTACACATGAGAGCAGAATGCACGCTCTTTGCGAGTTATATGGAATTATCAGACTCACAAAGGTATTTCAGGAGGCATATCTCATGGTATTCATTATTGAACTCATAGGATTTATGGGTTGTTACTTAAAGAGTTTAATCCTAGTGACAAACGTCTGTAGGGCCTGTTTTATATCTCTGTTCCTCAGGCTATAGATGAAGGGGTTCAACATGGGGGTGACCACATTGTACATCACAGAGGCAATGATGGTTTTATCACTGGAGGTGGATGATGAGGAGAAAAAGTAAACTTCTGCAATAGTGCCATAGAATAGAGACACAACCAGGAGGTGGGAGCCACAGGTCGAAAGGACTTTGAGGAATTTCCTAACGGAGGGGTCTCTCAGGACCGTGGTCCATATGTGGATATAGGAGCCCAAGATCCCACTCAAAGGCATAATGACAATCATTCCCCCTTCAATGAGGATGGCCAACTCATTGACTGAGATGTCGGAGCAGCTCAACTTCACAAGAGTAGGAAGGTCACAGAAGTAGTGGGGGATGATATTGTCAACACAGAAAGACAGTCGAGCCAAGAGGAGGGTGTGCAAGAGAGAGTGGAGACAGCAGAAGAACCAGGACCAGGCTACTAAGGAGACACACAGCTCCTGCCTCATGATGGTGACGTAGTGCAGTGGCTGACAGATGGCCACATACCTGTCATAGGCCATCACCGCAAGGAGGAAGTTGTCAAGACAACTGAGCAATATAAAAAAATATGTCTGGGAAATACACTCTGCATAGGGGATGGACTTGTGGTTAGTCTGCATGTTCATCAGCATCTTTGGCACAGTGACAGATGAGAAGGAGACATCAGTGATTGCCAAGTGGCTAAGGAAGAAGTACATGGGGGTGTGGAGGTGAGAGTCCAGCCTGATGAGCAGGATGATGAGCAGGTTCCCCAGCACCGTGGTCAGGTACATGACCAGAAACAGGGCGAAGAACACAGTCCACTGCTCTGGACGGATGGGCAGCCCCAGGAGGATGAACTCGGACACGTTGCTCTGGTTCTTCATCAGCATGCAACTTTTGTCTCTGCTGGAAATGAAATAAGCAGAGAAGAGAGGAAGTCTAGAATGACCCACAACAAAATTGCAGTGTACCCTATACATCAAGGCAGCAATCCTTAGCTATGCATTGTTTATTCACAGTTGTTCAAGAATCACAGTCCCTCAAAGTCAGGCTCAAGTGGTACTTGATACCCTCACACTAACCCACAAGATCTTCCATGGAGCAGAGTGCATTTTCCTCTCTTTAAACAAACATGTATTGACAAGCAGCCTTATCCCAGGTCCACACAGAACACTGAGTGCACAGCAGGAACCTGGGAGGAATCTCCATATTCAGGGGGTCACAGCTTTACATCATCCCAGGTCAGGAAACAGTGACTGGCATATGACGGCAACATCCTGAGATGGGCAGTGCAAGACAGACACCATCATTTCCTCTTAAAAGTATGTTCAGCTGTCCTAGTGGGAATAGAAGTCATGATTTCTTGCAAGTATACAGTGAAATGGGCAGGATCCAAACAGCAATGTTGCTTAATCCTGGTCACGGGAGTCAACTCAGCTTCCCTAACCAACATTAGTAATAATATAAAATATTTATTATTAACACACACTATGCTAGTTACCATACCAAGGGTTTACATGTATTTCCTACCTTCATCTTCAGCCTAGCCATAAGAACACAATATTTTGCTACCACCTTAACTTTGAGGAACAAAATATAGATAATTTCAATGTGCAGGGTGAAGCATAAGTAAAAAATGTCAAAGGGCAATATACCTCTCTAACCAGCATGTACCTTTAACCTCTGCATATGTGACAGACCCCCCAATACTTAGAAAAGACATGAGGTATGACATCATTTCTAATTTGTTTTGCCCAAAGTTATTGATCATTTGGTCCACCATACAATTTACAATGGGCTTTCACATTTTAATTAAAAAAAAAAAATGTGGCCGGCATGGTGGTGCATGCCTGTAGGTGGCAGCCTAGGAAGCCATGGCCAGGGCCAGGGGTCACAGTTTGAATCCTGCTGGGGGCTCATAGTGAGACCTAGTCCCCCCCAAAATAGCTGGGTGTGGTGGTGCATGCCTGTAATCCCAGCTACCTGGGAAGCTGAAGCTGGGAATTGCTTGAGTCTGTGGTACCACGGGCAACGTGAGCCTGCTGTTCTACGGGCAAAAATAGCAAGACCTAGTCTCAAAAAAAAAAAAAGTGTCAAGAGATTATGTTACAAAGGCAAATACTACAGCCTTAATTTACATATGTGAAAAAGCTCAGGACAAAGAGATAAACACCTACTTGAAATGTCTCAGTTTTCTGAGGTGAATTCCAGAGTCAACTTTCCCCTGGCAGTGAGCCGGGAAGTGAGGGTTACAGTCACACCTGCTAAGAGGGTTCCTGATTGACTGTCCTTCAAGCAGCCCAGCAAGGCCTCCTCAGGGACCGCGGCCTTGCTCAGGGCTCTGGTTGTCTTGGTTCATGGCCACTGAGGGATCCACTAGTGTCTCTACCAAAGTCTAGTCCCCTGTGTGGAATCCTGGCTGCTCACTGCCAGGGATTGTATCAACGTCATTTAGAAACCAGAAGGAAATAAGCAGAACTCAGCTGGACCAAGTGAGACCTTGATTCAGGCAGCTGTGAGGAAGGTGCTAGGTCATGAGCCTCAGAAGGGACCAGGCTGTGAATGCCACACCTGATAGGGTCTGGCAGGGGCCTCTTTTCATTGAAGTCTACCTGCCCTGCTCAAGACAAAGAAGTAGGAGTCCCATCACTCACACTGGATTGGGGGAAGACAAAAAGAATCCTCATCAATGCTGAGCACCAATCATGAGCCAGGTTTGATGCTGGAGAGTTTTGTGCATCGCCTCATTTACTCCTCAGAGCAGCATTCTGTGTAGGAATAATTATTCCTCTCATCCTGTGAGGGATCTGAATATCAGAGAGCAAATATGCAAAGATGATCAGGACTGAGCCCCAATGGCACCTGCTATAGGTACTAAGGTCCCATCCATGAGTTCTGATGCCTGCCCAGCAGTGGAGACGTGAGTGACCCTTCCCCTCCGTGCTGAGAATGACCACTGTGAATAGCCCTGAGGTGTCAGGGGGAGGCACTTGGACTCCGTGCAGTGGAGGAACCACCACATACACCCTGCCTGTATATAAGCATCAACACACACATGCACACAAACGCACTCACACACCAAACCTTGGTGGATATATGCATACATATTCTTAAAAATAGTGCAACATCACACCTACCACTTTACTCTGGAACAATTTAGGCCTTTTCTCCCCTGCTGATCATGGATAAATTCAGGATCTCCTGCTCCAGAGTGGAGAGCACATCTTCCTCTTTAGACACTGCCAACTCTTCAATTACCTGTGATGAGTCACCAGAGGTGAAGATGTGGGAGCTATGAAGAAGGGAGGGCAGATGTTTGAGATTAAGGGACTGATTAAGAAACTGAAAATAACATACAATCCTGGACACAATGGTTTAATGGGAAGCCCATTGTTGCTCTGTTTAAAGAGAGGAAAAAAACCTCATATGTCATTTACCTCTGTCTTTCTCTCTTGTGCTGGTCTCTCTTTTCTTTCTGTCTTTATATTTGTTCTCAGTCTCATGTTTACATAATCTACATGTACATGCATTCACAGATTCTGGTAGGAAATATATTTTTACCTAATACCAGGAAAGACCCTCAAGGATTCTATACACAGAAATGTATTTTTCCTTTTAGAATCACAGCACACTCTGACCTGTCATTCCTTGGTAGATCAACAACCTCCGATCTGTGTCATCTAGTAGCTATGTCATTTGTTTCCATTTTTTTTCTGTACACCAAATGAAAGTGTTGGAAGCAAATCTGTGTGCCTGTGTGCATCTGAGTTTTCCAGGTCTGTCCTTAAACTTCAGAGCAGTAATCAGGAGGATGATTTTATAAGACACAAGAGGACAAAGAAATAGTCCCTAAACTCAGGTTAAAACAAAGCAGTAGTGTAATTGCCTGCAATTCCTTTCAGACCTTGGGGAGAAGCCGGTGCTGAGGCCAGAGGAACTGAGCAGGGTGGTCTCCTGGGATAGGAGTGTCCCTGAATAGGGGTACTCTTAATCCATGTGGGAAGCAGGATGACAATAATCTTCCAACGGTGATGGTGCCAGTGCATTCAGTGGTTAGACAAAACTAGAGGCTGGGCTCTGCCTGTCACTCATTGTTGGCATTGAGATTGCACAGTAACTTCTCTCAACTTTAGTTCATAAGTTTTAAAGTGGAGATCATCATAGTGTTATTGTTATGAAGATGTGATTAATGATAAATGAGATCATTTCAGCTAAAGCACATAAGTGCACAATTTATGTCTGTTCTTATTATGCAATTTTTAACAAGGGATAAATCAATATATGATAATTGATGCCGATACTATATTGGTATATTGAATGACTTAGTTGATTAACTATTAGAAAAATTAGGCATCACTTCCATTTGCAAACAGTGAATTAGAAGAATAAAAGAAGATTAAAAACAATCTGTTTTCTAATTACTACAAAAGACTTAACTAAATGTAAGATTCAACTTAACAAAAGAGATGAAGGAACCATACAATGAAAACTATGAGAGATTATTAAAAAATATGGATTGGAAGAATTAAAATTATTAAAATGTACATACTACTCAAAGCAACATTGTATCACTACAATTCCTGTCCAGGCTCTTATACCATTCTTTAAAGATTTTGAGGAAACAATATTTTTTTAATTAAAAATTTTTTTTAATTTATATATAAATTTCACAACATTGTAATCTCAAGGATTTGTCTCTCCCACCCTCCCATCTCTTCCCCTCCTTTCCCTCCTGCTCAAAGTTGTGTGCTTCAGTTTGGTGCTTAGCTTGTTTTGACTTTTCCTCAAGGCTTTTATTTTTTTCACTATATCCCATATATTAGTGAAACTATTTGGTTTCTGTCTTTTTCCTTATGGCTTGAGGAAACAATATTGAAATGCATATAGAAATACAAAAGACCTCAACCAAACAACATGAACAGAAGAGGAAGAGTGTAGCATCCCAATCCTAGACCCTCTACGTTAGAAATTGTAATTCTAACAGTGTGGTACTAGAACAAAAATGGACACAGACAAATGGAATAGAATTGTGATTTCATTAAATAACTCTTTATTTAATGAAATATCTATTAAAGGTTAATAGATTAAACTAATAGATTAAATCTATTAAAATATTAAAATTAAAATTTAATCTATTAAATAGATTAAATCTATTAAAATATCTATTAAAGTTTAATCAATACATATCTATGAAGATATTTATGAAAGAAACCATGTGTATACAATGAAGTGCTTCTTTAACAAAATGTTTTGGATAATTGGATAGCCACATACTAAAAAATAAAACTCGAGTGTCATCTGATAATTATAACAACTTTAACTAATAATGGATTATAAACTTGGCTAGAAGACCCAAAACTATAAAATAATTTCAGAAGTATATCTCATGTTGCTCATGAAAAAGAAAACCATAAGATCTACAGGTGATCACTTAAAGAAGTTAATCCTAGTGACAAACATCTGTAGGGCCTGTTTTATATCTCTGTTCCTCAGGCTATAGATGAAGGGGTTCAGCATGGGAGTGACCACATTGTACATCACAGAGGCAATGATGATTTTATCACTGGAGGTGGATGATGAGGAGAAAAAGTAAACCTCTGCAATGGTCCCATAGAATAAAGATACAACCACGAGGTGGGAGCCACAAGTCGAGAGGACTTTGAGGAACTTCTTAACCGAGGGGTCTCTCAGGACCGTGGTCCATATGCGGAAATAGGAGCCCAAGATCCCACTCAAAGGGACGACAATAATCACTCCCCCTTCAGTGAAGAGGGTCA
>PVHY01027439.1:0-10925 GCA_004024945.1 Uropsilus gracilis
CACGAGTGGAAAGTTTAAACTGTGTTTTAAAGTTTTTCTTTTCTGCAGTTTTTGGAGCTGAAAGCAGAGAGCAGTTGGCTGGCTTTTGCATATCAATGGTAAAGGTGATCAGTGAAAATGCTAATGAAGAGTGTGTAGCCTGCTTTGGAGAGAGTAGCAGGCAAATAAGAGTATCCAGTTAAGGTTAAAGGTAATTGCAGTTAAGTACTGTTTGTAGCCTGCTTTGGAGAGAGAAGCAGGCGGATAGGGGTAAACAGTTAAATAAAGTCAGAAAATCTCTTTTTTACCCACTTTCAGCTGCAAGGCCCACGGTCCCTCCACGGGGACCCGGCCAGGCGGGACGCTGCTGCCCACCCCGCCTGCCCGGCCGGCCCGTGGCCACGTGCGCGCCGCTGCCCCGTCCTGCTTCCGCCCCAGGCGGTGCCCGCGCGTCCTGCTCCGCGGGGCCTGGCGGGGGCGCGGGGTGGACGCGTGCAGCTGGGCAGACGGGCGGCCGCGCCGACGGGGGCAGCAGCGGCGGGGCTGGGCCTCTCCGGGCCCGGTGGGGAGCAGGGGAGCCGGCCTGGCACTGGGGGCCGGTGGAGGACAGCGCGGGGCCGGGCATCGCTCGCGTCCAGCGCCAGGCTCGTCCTGCGCCCCTTGGACGAAGCCCCTGGTCCCAGCTGGCCGGAGCTGTCATCACGTGGGGGTGTCGGGTCGCGTCCCACTCTTCTGACCCTGGGGATGTGGTTGCTGCCCCGGCCTGACCACGCCCGGGACGCTGCCCAACATCGAATGCGCAGCCATGCCCCCCGGACAGGCCGGTGGACCTGGGCAGAGCTGCCAGAGCTGTGCGGGACACGGGCCTGAGAGACGCCGGCCTGAGACGCCGGCCTGAGAGACGACGGCCTGAGAGACGTGGGCCTGGGAGACACCAAGTCCTGAGAGACGCCAAGTCCTGAGAGATGCCGGCCCTGAGAGACATCGGCCCTGAGAGACGCCAAGTCCTGAGAGACACTGGTCCTGAGAGATGCCGGCCCTGAGAGACGCTGGTCCTGAGAGACGCCAAGTCCTGAGAGAAACCTGTCCTGAGAGACGCCGGCCTGAGAGATGGCGGTTGTGAGCGATGCTGGTCCTGAGCGACGCCAGGTCCTCAGAGACTCAGGTCCTGAGGGTCGCCAGCCCTGAGAGATGCCAAGTGCTAGAAATGCGGGCCTGAGAGACACGGTCCTGAAAGAAGCCGGTTCTGAGGGACGCTGGTCCTGAGAGATGCCGGTCCTGAGAGACGCCTGTCCTGAGAGACACCTGTGCTGAGAGACGACGGCCTGAGAGACGCCAGTCCTGAGAGAATCCGGTCCTGAGAGACGTAAAGTCCTAGAGGCGCCGGTTTGAGAGACGCCGGCCGACACTGGTCCTCATGACGCTGGTCCTAGAGAAGCTGGTCCTGTGGGACGCTGGCCCTGAGAGATGCTGGTCCTAAGAGACGCCGGTCCTGAGAGAGGCCAAGTCCTGAGAGACGCCGGCTCTGAGAGACGCCAGTCCCGAGATACGCCAGCACTGAGAGACACCAGTCCTGAGGGACACCAAGTCCTCAGAGATGCCGGTCCTGAGAGAGGCTGGTTCTGAGAGACATCGGCCCTGAGAGACGCGGTCCTGAGGGACGCTGGTCCTGTGGAACGCTGGCCCTGAGAGACGCCAAGTCCTCAGAGACGCTAAGTCCTCAGAGACGCCAGTCCTAAGATAGGCCGATTCTGAGAGACGTGGTCCTGAGGGACACTGGTCCTCATGACGCCGGTCCTAGAGACGCTGGTCCTGAGGGACGCTGGCCCTGAGAGATGCCAAGTCCTGAGAGACGCCTATCGTGAGAGACGCCGGTCCTGAGAGACGCCAAGTCTTCAGAGGTGCTGGTTCTGAGAGACACCGGTTCTGAGAGACGCGGGCCTGAGGGATGCTGGTCCTCAGAGACGCTGGACCTGAGGGACGCTGGACCTGAGGGATGCTGGCCCTGAGAGATGCTGCTCCTGAGAGCCGTGGGCCTGAGAGAAACCGGTCCTGAGAGAAGCCAAGTCCTGAGAGATGCCGGTGAAAGTAGGTGACCACGAAGGGCTTTTTACCTTCACTTTAACACATACAGGCCTGCTTCTCTCTCCGAAGCAGGCTACAAGCAGTTCCTTTGCTAATTACCTTTAACTTTACTGGATACAGCTATCTGCCTGCTTCTCTCTCCAAAGCAGGCTACACACTCTTCATTAGCATTTTCACTGATCACCTTTCCCATCGATATGCAAACATCAGCTACCAGCTGCTCTCTGCTTCTTTCCCTCTTTCAGACCTAAAAAGAAAAACTTTAAAACACAGTTTAAACTTTCCACTCGTGGGTTCTTACCACCATCCCCAGCCTTCTCAGCCAAAATACCAAACCAATGCAAGACTCTCAGTGCAGACTAATTTATTTCTAACAAAGTGATTTCCAATTATCCTAATAATTACAAAAGAAACATGTAAGACTCAGAATACTTCAACATTGTCCAAACCCTTTCTCAGTATTGTCCAAAGTCCTTTCCCAGATTGCCCCAAATATCCTCAGTCTCTCAGTCCTGATCATCTCACCAATGTCCAGTCAGAGTCCATCTCCAGACGCTTGAAGACATGTTCCTTTGACTGCTCCTCCTTGTCTTCCACGCTGTGTTCCCCTTGTCACCTTCAGGTAGCAGGAACTCCACGGTGCCGAACCAGCAAAGTTCACTTTCTTCTCAGGCCTAACTTTTGCACGGCCTCTCGCAGACACAAATCAAACTCAGCAAAGCAAACTCCAACACGGAGTTCGGCTCTGCAAACCCCTTAACTGCATTCAGCACACATGCTGCCAGCCTGGGCCAACCAAGGGTTGCAGGCCCTCGGTGGCCACATGGCCAAGCTCACATGGCTCACATCTTTACAAGATGGCCGATTCCCATCTCTCCTCCACTGAACCTCTCTCTCTATCCGATCTCCATTTTGGAATCGGAATCCTTGTTTGCACACCCTTTATATACCCCGATTCCCCGCCTTCCAGGAAACCTGTTTCACCTTGACCATTTCACTTCTCTCTCCCCCTGCCTCTCCCGGAAGGGAAATTCCAACTAAGGTCATTCTTACATTTTAGCATACCTGTCCTTGACATCTGCAATCTTAAACAGGAGACAATGTGTGTGTGGGGGGGAGTGGGGGGGTAGCACACCCTATCACTGAGAGATGCCACCCTGAGAGAAACCGGCCATGAGAGATGCCAAGTCTTCAGAGACGCCAAGTCCTTAGAGATGCCAGTCTTGAGACAGGCCAGGTCAGAGAGACGCCAGTCCTGAGACACGCCAGCCTGAGACACGCCGGTCCTGAGGGACACCGGCCCTGAGAGGCGTGGGCCTGAGAGACACCGGTCCCGAGAGAGGCCAAGTCCTGAGAGACGCCTGTTGTGAGAGACGCCGGTCCTGAGAGACGCCAAGTCTTCGGAGACGCCAGTCCTGAGAGACACCGATTCTGAGAGATGCCGGCCTTGAGAGACGCGGTCCTGAGGGACGCTGGTCCTCAGAGACGCCAGTCCTCAGAGACCCTGGTCGTGAGGGACGCTGGCCCTGAGAGATGCCGGTCCTGAGAGACCCAGTCCTGAGGGACGCCGCTCCTGAGAGCCGCGGGCCTGAGAGAAACCGGTCCTGAGAGACGTCAAGTCCTGAGAGATGCCGGCCCTGAGATACACCGGCCCTGAGAGACACCTATCCTGAGAGACGCCGGCCTGAGAGACGCGGGCCTGAAAGACACCAGTCCTGAGAGATACCTGTCCTGAGAGACGCCGGCCTGAGAGATGCCGGCCCTGAGAGATGCCGGCCATGAGAGACTCCAAGTCCTCAGAGACGCCCGGCTTGAGAGGCCGGTTCTGAGAGACGCGGTCCTAAGGGACGCTGGTCCTCAGAGATGCCAGTCCTCAGAGACTCTGGTCCTGAGGGACGCCGGTCCTGAGGGACGCCAGTCCTGAGAGGCGCGGGCCTGAGAGACACCAGTCCCGAGAGATGCCAAGTCCTGAGAGACTCCAAGACCTCAGAGACACAGGTCCTGAGAAACGCCGGGCCTGAGAGACACCAGCCATGAGAGATGCCGGTCCTGAGAGACGCCAAGTCCTGAGAGACGCCGGCCCTGAGAGATGCTGGTCCTGAGAGACGCCGGTCCTGAGAGACGCCTATCCTGAGAGACACCGAGTCCTGAGAGACGCCGGTCCTGAGAGACACCTATCCTGAGAGACCACAGCATGAGAGATGTGGGCCTGGGAGACACCAAGTCCTGAGAGACGCCTGTCCTGAGGGACGCCGGTCCTGAGAGACGCTGGTCCTGAGAGACTTAAAGTCCTAGAGAAACTGGTTTGACAGACGCTGGCCTGAGAGAAGCCTGTCCTGAGAGACACCAAGACCTCAGAGACGCTGGCCCTGAGAGACGCCGGCCTGAGAGATGCTGGTCCTGAGAGACGCCGGTCCTAAGAGACAACGGTCCTGAGAGACACCGGCCTGAGAGACACCAAGTCCTGAGAGATGTAGGCCCTAGGAGAGGCCGGTCCTGATGATAGGGTGTGCCCCCCCCCATTGTCTCCTGTTTAAGATTGCAGATGTCAAGGACAGGTATGCTAAAATGGGAGAATGACCTTAGCTGGAATTTCCCTTCAGGGAGACGCAGGGGGAGAAAGAAGTGAAATGGTCAAGGTGAAACAGGTTTCCTGAAGGCGGGAAATCAGGGTATATAAAGGGTGTGCAAACAAAGAGAAGGATTTGGATTCAGGTTGGAGATTCGAATATGGAGACTGGATAGAGAGAGGTTCAGTGGAGGAGAGATGGGAATCGGCCATCTTGTGAAGATGTGAGTCATGTGAGCTTGGCCATGTGGCCACCGAGGGCCTGGAACCCTCGGCTGGCCCAGGCTGGCAGCATGTGTGCTGAATGCAGTTAAGGGGTTTGCAGAGCTGAACTCCGGGTTGGAGTTTGTTTTGCTGAGTTTGACTTGTGTCTGCGAGAGGCCATGAACGTCAGGCCTGAGAAGAAAGTGAACTTGGCTGGGTCTGGTACCATGAAGTTCCTGCTACCTGAAGGTGACAAGGAGAAGACAAGCGTGGAAGCCAAGGAGGAGCACGCCAAGGGAGTAGCCAAAGGAACATGCCTTCAAGCGTCTGGAGGTGGACTCTGACTGGACATTGGTGAGATGATCAGGACTGAGAGACTGAGGATTTCGGGGCAATCTGGGAAAGGACTTTGGACAATACTGAGAAAGGGTTTGGACAATGTTGAAGTATTCTGAGTCTTACATGTTTCTTTTGTAGTTAATAGGATAATTAGAAATCACTTTGTTAGAAATAAATTAGTCTGCACTGCACTGATTGTCTTGCATTGGCTTGGTATTTTGGCTGAGAAGGCTGGGGGTGGTGGAAAGGACCCACGAGTGGAGAGTTTAAACTGTTTTTAAGTTTTTCTTTCCTGAAGTTTTTGGAGCTGAAAGCAGAGAGCAGCTGGCTGGCTTTTGCATATCGATGGGAAAGGTGATCAGTGAAAATGCTAATGAAGAGTGTGTAGCCTGCTTTGGAGAGAGAAGCAGGCCTGTATGTGTTAAAGTGAAGGTAAAAAGCCCTTCATGGTCACCCTGTTTCACTGAGAGACACCTGTCCTGAGAGACGCCTGTTTTGAGAGACACCGGTCCTAAGGGACACGGTCCTGAGGGACACCGGTCTTGAGAGACTCCGGTCCTGAGAGGTGCAGTCCTTAGAGACGCCGGTCCTGAATGACGCGGTACTGGAGATTCTGAACCTGAGGGACGCCGTTCCTGAGAGACCCCGGTTCTGAGAGACAAAAGGCCTCAGAGATGCCGGTCCTGAGCGACGCCGGTCCTGAGGGACGCCGGTCCTGAGGGACGCGGGTCCTGAGACACGCGGTCCTGAGGGAGGCCGGCCCTGAGAGACACTGGCCTGAGAGATGCTGGCCCTGAGAGACGTGGGCCTGAGGGAAGCCAAGTCATCAGAGACGCCAGTCCTGAGAAACGCAAAATCCTAGAGATGCCGGTCCTGAGAGACGCCGGTTCTGAGTGACGTCAGCCCTGAGAGACGCCAGTCCTGAGAGATGCCGGAACTGAGAGACGCCTGTCCTGAGAGACACCAAGTCCTCAGAGACGCTGGTCCTGAGGGACGCTGGTTCTGAGAGACGCCGGTCTTGAGTCGCCGGCGTGAGAGACGCCAGCCCTGAGACACGCCGCTCCTGAGAGACGCTGGTCCTGAAAGACACCAAGTCCTCAGTGACTCCGGCCCTGAGAGACGCCAGTTCTGAGAGACGCTGACCCTGAGAGATGCGGTCCTGAGAGACACCGGTCCTGAGAGACGCAAAGTCCTGAGAGACGCAGGCCCTGAGAGACGCAGGCCCTGAGAGACGCAGGCCCTGAGAGACGCAGGCCCTGAGAGACACCTGTCCTGAGAGACACCAGGCCTGAGAGACAGCAGTCCTCAGAGACGCTGGTCCTGAGAGACATTGGCCCTGAGAGACGCTGGTCCTGTGAGACGCTGGTCCTGAGAGACGCCGGTCCTGAGAGACGCCGGCCGTGAGAGACGTGGTCCTGAGAGATATCGGTTCTGAGAGATGCTGGTCCTGAGAGACGCCTGCCCTGAGAGACACCTGTCGTGCAGACGCTGACCCTGAGAGAAGCTGATCCTGAGAGACGCCAGCCCTGAGTGACGCCAATCCTGAGAGATGCCAGGTTTGAGAGATGCCGGCCCTGAGAAATGCCGGCCCTGAGAAAGGCGGCCCTGAGAGATGCCAAGTCCTTAGAGACACCGGTCCTGAGAGACGTGGTCCTGATGATAGGGTGTGCCCCCCCATTGTCTCCTGTTTAAGATTGCAGATGTCAAGGACAGGTATGCTAAAATGGGAGGTTGACCTTAGCTGGAATTTCCCTTCAGGGAGCTGCAGGGGGAGAAAGAAGTGAAATGGTCAAGGTGAAACAGGTTTCCTGGAAGGCGGGAAATCAGGGCATATAAAGGGTGTGCAAACAGAGAAGGATTCAATTGAGGATTGGGATTCCAATATGTAGAGGGAATAGAGAGGTTCAATGGAGAAGAGATGGGAATTGGCCATCTTGTCTCCCATCCAAGTACTAACCAGGCCCGAGCCTGCTTAGCTTCCGAGATCAGATGAGATTGGGCGCGTTCATGGTGGTATGGCCGTAGACTGGAAATCGGCCATCTTGTAAAGATGTGAGCCATGTGAGCTTGGCCATGTGGCCACCGGGAGCCTGCAACCCTTGGCTGGCCCAGGCTGTGTGCTGAATGCAGTTAAGGAGTTTGCAGAGTTGAACTCCGGGTTGGAGTTTGCTTTGCGAGTTTGACTTGTGTCTGCGAGAGGCCATGAAAGTCAGGTCTGAGAAGAAACTGAACTTGGCTGGTCCGGCACCATGGAGTTCCTGCTGCCTGAAGGTGACAAGGGGAACACAGTGTGGAAGACAAGGAGGAGCAGGTCAAGGGAGCAGCCAAAGGAACATGTCTTCAAGCGTCTGGAGATGGACTCTGACTGGACATTGGTGAGATGATCAGGACTGAGAGACTGAGGATTTCTGGGCAATCTGGGAGAGGACTTTGGACAATACTGAGAAAGGGTTTGGACAATGTTGAAGTATTCTGAGTCTTACATGTTTCTTTTGTAATTATTAGGATAATTAGAAATCACTTTGTTAGAAATAAGTTCGTCTGCACCGATAGTCTTGCATTGGTTTGGTATTTTGGCTGAGAAGGCTGGGGATGGTGGTAAGAACCCACGAGTGGAAAGTTTAAACTGTGTTTTAAAGGTTTTCTTTTTAGGTCTGAAAGAGGGAAAGAAAGCAGAGAGAAGCTGGTAGCTGATGTTTGCATATCAATGGTAAAGGTGATCAGTGAAAATGCTAATGAAGAGTGTGTAGCCTGCTTTGGAGAGAGAAGCAGGCAGATAGGTGTAAACAGTTAAAGTCAGAAAGTCTTTTTTTACCCACTTTCACTGAGAGATGCGGGCCTGAGAGACGCGGCTCTGAGAGACACCAGTCCTGAGAGATGCCGGTCCTGAGAGACGCCTGTCCTGGGAGACGCTGGTTCAGAGAGACGCCTGTCCTGAGAGACACCGGCAATGAGAGACGCTGGTCTGAGAGACACCAAGTCCTCAGAGACGCTAAGTCCTCAGAGATGCCGGTCCTAAGATAGGCCGGTCCTGAGAGACGGGGTCCTGAGGGACGCCAGCCCTGAGAGACGCCGGTCCTGAGGGACACTGGTCCTAAGAGACACCAAGTCCTGAGAGACGCCGACCATGAGAAATGCCGATCCTGAGAGACGCCAAGTCCTCAGAGACTACGATCCTGAGAGAGGCCGGTTCTGAGAGAAGCCGGCCCTGAGAGACGCGGTCCTGAAAGACACCAGTCCTGAGAGATACCTGTCCTGAGAGACGCTGGCCTGAGAGACGCCGGCCCTAGGAGACGTCGGCCTGAGAGACGCTGGTCTGAGTGACGCCGGACCTGAGAGTCGCAAAGTCCTGTGAGATCCCGGCCCTGAGAGATGCCGGTCCTTAGAAACACCTGTCCTAAGAGACACCGGCCTGAGAGACGCAGGCCTGAGAGACACCAAATCCTGAGAGACGCCTGTCCTGACAGACACAGGTCCTGAGGGACGCGGTCCTGAGAAATCTGGTCCTGAGAGAAGCCTGTCCTGAGAGACACCAAGTCCTCAGAGACGCCGGTCCTGAGAGACGCTGGTTCTAAGACATTCCGGCCCTGAGAGATGCCTGTCTGAGAGACGCTAGCCCTGAGACACGCCAGTCCTGAGAGACACCTGTCATGAGAGACGCTGGCCTGAGAGACGCGGGTTGAGAGAAACCAAGTCCTGAGAGACCCCTGTCCTGAGAGACACAGGTCCTGAGGGACACGGTCCTGAGGGACGGTCCTGAGGGACACGGTCCTGAGGGACGGTCCTGAGAGATGCCGGTCCTGAGAGACACGGTCCTGAGGGACGCTGGTCCTGAGAAACGTAAAATCCTAGAGACGCCGGTCCTGAGAGACGCTGGCCTGAGTGACACCGGTTCTGAGAGACGTGGTCCTGAGAGACGCCGACCCAGAGAGACGCCGGCCCTGAGAGATGCCAAGTCCTCAGAGACGCCGGTCCTGAGAGACATGGTCCTGAGTGAGGCCGGCCCTGAGAGACACTGGCCTGAGAGATGCCGGCCTGAGAGACACGGGCCTGAAAGACACCAAGTCCTGAGAGACGCCTGTTCTGAGAGACACTGGTCCTAAGGGACGTGGTCCTGAGGGACACCGGCCCTGAGAGGCGCCGGTCCTGTGAGACGCGGTCCTGAGGGATGCTGGTCCCAAGAGACGCAAAATCCTAGAGACGCCGGTCCTGAGAGATGCCGGTCCTGAGACACATGGTCCTGAGGGAGGCCGGCCCTGAGAGACACTGGCCTGAGAGATGCTGGCCCTGAGAGACGCGGGCCTGAGAGAAGCCAAGTCGTCAGAGACGCAAAGTCCTCAAGACGCCGGTCCTGAGAGAGGCCAGTTCTGAGAGATGCCGGTCCTGAGAGACGCAGTCCTGAGTAACGCCAAGTCATCAGAAACGCTGGTCCTGAGAGATGCCGGTCCTGAAAGACACCGGTCCTGAGAAACACCTGTCCTGAGAGACGCTGGCCTGAGAGACACCAAATCCTGAGAGACGCCTGTCCTGAGAGACAAAGGTCCTGAGGGATGCGGTTCTGAGAAATCTGGACCTGAGAGACACCTGTCCTGAGAGACACCAAGTCCTGAAAGATGCTGGTCCTGAAAGACGCCAAGCCCTGAGAGATGCCGGACTGAGAGACACCGTTCATGAGAGACGCAAAATCCTCAGAGACACTGGTCCTGAGAGACGCTGGTTCTGAGAGATGCCGGTCCTGAGAGATGCCAGGCCTGAGAGACGCCGGGCCTGAGAGACGCCTGTCCTGAGAGACACGAAGTCCTGAGAGATGCCGGTCCTGAAAGACACCGGTCCTGAGAGACACCAGCCTGAGAGACACGGGCCTGAGAGACACCAAATCCTGAGAGACGCCTGTCCTGAGAGACAAAGGTCCTGAGGGATGTGGTTCTGAGGGACACCGGCCCTGAGAGATGCCGGTCCTGAGAAATCTGGACCTGAGAGACACCTGTCCTGAGAGACACCAAGTCCTGAGAGACGCTGGTCCTGAGAGACGCTGGTCCTGAAAGACGCCAAGCCCTGAGAGATGCCGGACTGAGAGACACCGTTTACGAGAGACGCAAAGTTCTCAGAGACACTGGTCCTGAGAGACGCTGGTTCTGAGAGATGCCGGGCCTGAGAGACACCGGTCCTGAGAGATGCCGGGCCTGAGAGACACCGGTCCTGAGAGACGCCAGTCCTGAGAGACGTCGGTCCTGAGAGACGCCGGTCCTGAGACATGGGCCTGAGTGACATAAGTCCTGAGAGTTGCCAAGTCCTAAGATATGCCGGCCCTGAGATACGCGGGCCTGAGAGACTCTGGTCCTGAGATATGTGGGCCTGAGAGATGCCGGTCCTGAGGGACGCCGGTCCTGAGAGACGCCAAGCCCTGAGAGATGCCGGTCCTGAGAAATCTGGACCTGAGAGACACCTGTCCTGAGAGACACCAAGTCCTGAGAGACGCTGGTCCTGAGAGACGCTGGTCCTGAAAGACGCCAAGCCCTGAGATGCCGGACTGAGAGACACCATTCACGAGAGACGCAAAGTTCTCAGAGACACTGGTCCTGAGAGACGCTGGTTCTGAGAGACGCCGGTCCTGAGAGATGCCGGTCCTGAGAGATGCCGGTCCTGAGAGATGCCGGGCCTGAGAGACACCGGTCCTGAGAGACGCCAGTCCTGAGAGACGTCGGTCCTGAGAGACGCCGGTCCTGAGATATGGGCCTGAGTGACATAA
>PVHY01027440.1:0-16241 GCA_004024945.1 Uropsilus gracilis
GACCCCAGCTGACCTCTGACCCTGCCTCTCCCTGTCCCCACAGAGCCCGGGGCAACTGTGATGCTGAGGTGCCTGTGAGTGAGGGCCCCCGCTGCTGCCGCCAGGAGATGTACATTGACCTGCAGGGGATGAAGTGGGCTGAGAACTGGGTGCTGGAGCCTCCGGGTTTCCTGGCCTATGAATGTGTGGGCACATGCCAGCAGCCCCCAGAGCCCCAGCCCTTCAGCTGGCCTTTTGTGGGGCCTCGCCAGTGCATCGCCTCGGAGACAACCTCACTGCCTGTGATTGTCAGCGTCAAGGAGGGGGACAGACTCAGGCCCCAGGTGGTCAGCCTGCCCAACATGAGGGTACAGAAATGCAGCTGTGCCTGGGATGGGGCGCCGGTGCCAAGAAAGCTGCAACCATAGGTGTGGGTTGTGGTCACTGACACCTGTGACTAGACATGTGTGTGGAAGCAGGTCTTAAAGTAGGTCTTACCTTTCTACTTAACAAGTTATTTTTGCCCCAATTGAGTGCCCCTATATTACCCTTCCTGGAATTCTTCTGTATCTTGTGTTCCAGCCCATCACCCACCCTAAGCACTTATAAGAGTAACTAATCCAAGTTGGACTGCTGAGCTCCAGTGGGAAATCCCAGACTACTTTTTAGAGGTTATAGTTAAGCATGAATACATTGTCAGATTGGAGTTTCTGTTCTCTGACAAATTCTCAATTGAATACCATACCACAGAAAGCTGTAACATTAGCTGATTTACTCTGGTACATGATGAATTAAAGCCAAATATTCCTTTGTTTTTACTAGATAGGGAGGTCTAGACAAGAAACCAAACTCCAAAACTACAAGCTAGTTTTAAAAAAGAACCAGAAAGACCTCCCAATCCCCCAAATATTCAACCTTTCTGAGGTTTTGCCAATATCTCCTCATCCTGTTCCCCTGAAAGGACGCTAGGAGGGTGGATGAAGGGCTCCAGCTGGGGCCAGTAAGTACACAGGGAATCAGAAAGTCTGGATCTAACAGCACTACAAGCTGCAATCTCAGGAAAATGCAGAGGCCCTTGGGCCACTGTTCTCCCTTTCCAAGAAGTGGTTGGAATTTGTTTCTAAACTTTGTTGTCCTGGGGGTCAGACAGCCTCAACCTCACCTGCTCCTCAGTTCCCTGGGCCAAGCTTTGTTTTTGCATTAGGTTATATTGCTCACTGTTTTAGAGAACCTATCACTAGAACTAACACATTTTTATTTAGCAAAAAAAGAATTGAATGTAGATAATAAGCTGAAATAAAGCAGCAGTGTAATTTCAGTTTGTGTCCTTGTGTTTAATTTCTAGTAGTCTTTACATAGAAAGGGAAAGGTAACTTAGAGCATCATGACCTGAAGAAAGGTGGTAACTAAGGGCTCCCAACTTCTAGAAGGCCTGGAGGCTGAAATAACTACATGTATTTATAATGTCCTCTCCAACTCTCATTCCTAAAATAGTGTTGTAAACAGCCACTCACAATGCCACCTCTGGGGCAGCAGCTACAAGTTTGCTCACTTCTTGATGGTGATAGATGCTACATGAAAGCAGGTCATGAAGTCCCTATGTGGGAGGAGGAACATGTCTTTATTATGAAGCAGCTGGAGATACACACACAGGGAGCAACAGTGACTGAGTCCAGCAGCAAAGGGTCTCTTGTGCTTGGTTGCCCCATGAGTGACCATGAGAGGCCCTCTTGGAGGAGCCCTATTAACTTTCCTGTGATTTGTAGCCAAACCCAGCAAAGGGCCAAATTTAGGCCCTTTATAGAACTAGTTCAGCACATGCTAACTACACCATCAAAGTTACATGATTATTTGCTATTTTTGCAGCATGCCACTGCTCAAGGCTACATGTCATCTACTAGGTCACCTGTGCTAGAAGGTCAGAGGGAAAAACAGTTTGAGAAACTCAGAGAAACCTTTTCCCACTGGCCTTCTACCACCTCTTTAGGAAACATTTTAGCCTTGCAGTCGTGGATATTGGGACAGGGTGGGCTGACAGTGGTTGGTAAGCAAACTAATGTTTACTGAGTATTCACAATGAACCAAAAAGCTGTGCTAAGGAATTTCATATACATTACATCACTGAATTATTGCAACTATTCCTTGAGATAGGCATTAACCCCATTTCTATTCCCCAAATGAAATGAAGGTAGAGATGTTGAGTCTCCATATCACAGAACAGGTTATAAACTCCTTCCCAGCCCACACCCCAGTGATGACACAAGTATTAAGTTAAATTATCATTTGGTAGTTGCCACATCTGGCAATTCCCCTGCATTTATCAGTCTCAATTAGCTGACTTTCCTTATGACCTACAAATTCTCTGACTTCACCCAGGAGGCTAATAGCAATTGAACAGTAGAGGAAAAATGGAGCTACTCAGTGGACAGCAAGGATTTAAGGACTTGCCAAAAATACTGTAGAAAGTGGGGGGAGAGGATCTGATTCTGCCTCGTAAATGGCTAAATCACTTCCACAAGACATCAACGGAATGACACCTTTCCACTTACAGCATCAGGACAAATGCTTTTCTTACCAGAAGTGTATCAACTGGAGAATTCTAGCAGCTACTCAGTCACCTCCCTGTGGCTCCCTGTGGGTTCCCAGTAAGTGATAAGGGTCGCCTGTTCACATCATTCCATATAGCTAAAAACAACAAACAAACAAAAATCCAGGATACTGGTTGCATTTCAAAATGTAAGGATTGCTCTTTAGCAGAGGGACACAGTGTTGTAGACAGTGTTCTCAAATAAACCATGGAACCCGAGACTATATTGTTATATGACAAAAGGAATATTGTACATACAACTGAGACTTGGTTTTAAAATAGAAAGATTGTTTTAATTATCTAGGTTCATTCAACCTAATCAAATGATCAAAGGAAAGAACTTCCTCTGGCTGGAGAGGAGAGGCAGAAAAGGTGAGAGAGAACTGAAGCATGAGAAGGACTCAATTTGCCATTGTTGCTTTGATAATGATGGGGTGTCAAGAGCCAGGGAATATGAGTGGCCTTTAGAAGAGAGAACAATTTCCAGTCACCAAAGAAATGGGACCTTGGTCGTACAGCCATGTGCAGCCAAGTCTGTCAAGAATAGAAATGAATCCGGAAGCTGGGCACGGTGGTGCATACCTGTAAACGACAGCCTATGGAGTTGCGTCTGGGACTGGGGATCGTGGATAGAGACCCGCCCAGGGCATCATAGCGAGACCTAGTCCCCCCCAAAATAGCTGGGCATTGTGGCGCACATCTGTAATCTTAGCTATCTGGGAAGTTGAGGCTGGAGATTGCTGAGTCCATGGTACCACAAGGCAACATGAGCCTGCATTTCCACAGGCAAAAATAATGACACCTTCATAACTTTTAGTGACTAAAATGTTCTGCGTGTATGACTTGGTACCAGTTAGGATGCTTTTGACCAGGCATAGCATGTCCTAATATAATGAACTTAAGTAACCAAGGACAGTCATTATCTTACATGATACACATAAGCACACTTTTTGCCTCAATTTATTTGCTTTGCTTTATTGTCTTCCTTGTGATGTAGGAGCTGTTGCTGTAACTTCCACATCACATCTTTACAACATTGTATCTCAAAGGTAGGAAGGGCCATTCCTCTCTCACTACTCCGTTTTATCAGTGAGGGATATTTTCCCCAAGACCCCTCAGTAGATGTCCTGTAGTGGCCTTGACTCAGACTGAGACACTGAGAATGTGTCCAGTAGAAGTTGGTAAATGAGTAATGACTCTTCTTCCTCCCTGGAAGTGGTTTGGCTATATAAGTCCTGCTAAGTTGAAGTTTTTTGAAAATGGTAACCCTTTCTCTTATTTGATAGTAAAAAAAACATGATGTAGACAGAATTTTGGCATTTGGCACAGACTCTGACTTTGATGATTTGGTGAAGTACAAGGACTGGGCGTATAATGGAACATTTAAATGTAGTCTGCATCTTTGCAAATGGCAAGTTATGTGGGATGATGAGAAATAGCCACCTCCTCTGTCTGTCAAAGCACAGTATAGAAGGCTTTCACAAGGCAAGTAGAAAGCTCAACTACAGATATGTAGATCATTACACCCTCTCATAATGAAGAGATTTTGTCATAAAGGTAATGTTTCATTATGTCCTTTAATGTACCTCTTATTTTTCATGGGTTTACCTATTTTTATAGCTTAAGTGCCTTTGGGCAATTTGTTATTCTGCAAGAAGGCTTGCAGCAAAGAACTTAGGAAGCTAGCTAGATCCTGCTGAGGAAGCTGAACCCTGACAGTGCTAGCCTCTGTGGGAAGTGGACTCCTGTTAAGGTAGAAACTGAGGTGAAGCTGGAAAGCCCATGCCTGTGTTGTGTTACAATTTTCTCATTTCTCTGCATTAGCTACTTTCAAGGTCTATAGTTTTTACTGAAGTGGTGCAGTAAATATCTTTGTAACCACATTTTGAGATACATGGGTAAATCTTTAAAAATTTTCTAGAAATGGAATGACTGACTCAAAGGGCTTAAACAGACCTTAGTTAAGTATTGGAAGTCACTCTCCACAAAGGCTATACAGTTTATGCTTCCAGTTAGTGCTATGTGTGACCACCCCTCACCGCTCCACCTGCATACTCCCTCATCATCTGAATATTTTCTCTTTATTTAATCCTGCCACTGTAAGTGAAGAATGAGCTTATTTTTTAATTTGGAGATCTTTCATAATATTGAGGTTCATCTGTCAGTGTTGTTAGTAGCTGTCTGTATTCCTTGTTTATGGCCTCCATTGTCTGCCTGTTTCTGTTTTAGTAAATAGGACTTAATTTAAAGTGGGAACCTAATATATAAGATGCCAAGACCATCATATTGATGACAGAGTCTCTATCATATGATTGTAGTGCATGTCTTGGGAGTTTGTCTTGTTATTGTTACATATCAAGAAGTGAAATAATCTTGTTTTTATTACTAAAAAGTTACAGTTGTGTGTAAATTGTTTAAAATTAGATACCTTGCTTAATAAAAAAATTGGAATGTTTTATAATTTTTTAAATTTTATTAAGCATGCCCAAGCATTTGAAACATATTCAATAATCTGTCTTAAAAATCAAGTAGAGGATATGGTAGAGGAAGCATTGTTATCTCTAGTATGAATGTAATGGTGATTAAAAAAAGTGTCATCTGTCTTGTCATTACAATAAAAAATGATTAACATTATGGAAAAAAAATAGTGACACCTAGTTGAAAAAAAAAAAAGAAATGAATCTGGAAGTCCCCAGGGCCTCCAGGTAAGAACCCAGATCAACTGTCTTGACTGGGCCTGTGGAACCTGGAGCAGAGAAAGCAGCTAGGCTCACTCTGACTGCTGACCTACAAAATAGCTAAACATGTAGTGAATTATTATGGCAGCAATAGAAAATTAATAGATAGTAGATCAAATCCCATTATAAGTGTGGTGTCATTACTTGTTTTTCACTCAAAAGATTAAGTAATATTAAAAATAATTTTTAATGAATTGAAAAACACTAATAATCCCACCAGCCTAAAACGAAATTATTTTGTTCTTTGCATATCTTCTGTTTACATACAAAATGACCTACATACATACAATATGAGCACATACTTGTAAAAACAAGTTAAGATGTGCCTTACAACATAGGAAAACCAAGACTCCAAGAAGCACATTGATTTTTTTTTGATCAGTGGGATCAAGATAATACTCATGTTCCCATCTGATCTAATTTTTGCTTTATTTTCTATAAATAACAAAAAGATAAATACCTGCAAAAAAGGTGCCTCCCTAGGCCAGGTATGGTGGCGCATCCCTGTAAGTGGCAGCCTAGGGAGCCAGGGCTGGGGTCAGGGATCGTGGTTTGAGTCCCACTGGGGACATGTAGTGAGACCTAGTACCCCCAAAAATAGCTGGGCATGGTGGCGCATGCCTGTAATCCCAGTTACCTGGGAAGCTGAGGCTGGGGATTGCTTGAGTCTGTGCAATGTGAACCTGCGGTTCAACAGGCAAAAATAGCGAGATCTAGTCTCAAAAAAAAAAAAGTGCCTCCCTGGAAAGTTTCCTAAAGGAAAATACGGGGTCAAGGGGGCTTGTTGTCTGTATAGGTGTTACAGAAAAAAGGACCCCAGACAGAGTCCTTCAAACAGGCCCTTTACTCCCACCCAACTTAATACTTGTGCAATTTCACCTTTTTCCAAAAGTGTAATGCTAAATCTTTCAATCTGAAGTTTCCTAGTCAACCCTTTCTTCCTCTCATCTTCTTACCAAGGCTCACATTTCATCTTTGCTGAGAAGAGGCTGAGGTGGGAGATACCAACCAGGTAAGGGATGGATTGTGCCTGACAGGAGGAGACATCAGTGTCCCTTTACCCCTTTCCCTCACAGCTTTGGCAAACCTCTTCTGAAATAGGTTAGAGCCAGAGAACTGGGGAATTTAAAAGGGGCCTGAAGTCTCCTGAGTGGGGCGCTCAGAGGAACATACACACTGGGAAACTGTGGAGGAGGATAGCTCCCACCTGTCCTGCTGCTTCACAAAGATTCCTCTGCAGTAAGGAAGAACCAGGCTAAGTAGAGGCAAGTAGAGATGAATGAAAAAGAACAGTGGAAGGGTGCTGGCAATGGGGATTCTACTTCCAGTTTTTGGGGTCCTCATGATATCAGTGTTCCTTCCAGTCAGTGTGCTCCCCGTCCCTTCCCAAATGCTGTATCAGAAGTTTGCCCTTCTGGCCGGGCACGGTGGCCCATGCCTGTAAGCTTCAGCCTATGAAGCGGCCAGGGCTAGGGATCATGGTTCGAGTCCCGCCTGGGGCCCGTAGCGAGACCTAGCTCCAAAAAATAGCTGGGCGTGGTGGCGCACGCCTGTCATCCCAGCTACCTGGGAAGCTGAGGCTGGGGATTGCTTGAGTCTGTGGTACCCCGGGCAACGAGAGCCTGTGGTTCCACAGGCAAAAATAGCAAGACCTAGTCTCAAAAAAAAAAAAAAAAAAAAAAAGAAGAAGAAGAAGTTCACCCTTCTGTCCTGCCTCTGAAGCCACAGTGCATGCTGGTAACCACTAGACTTGGCTGCAACAAGACCACCCTAGAGAACCTTTAAAGTCCCTGCACAATAAACCCAGAAATCTCATATAAAGAAACACACTAAGCAAATATTCAAGCAGATTTCTCACACTACTATGACTAGTAACTAAAAAGTTAATTTGTTTTATGAGGACATGGATTTTTAAGTTTTGTTCAGGGGCATATCCCCAGAATCTGACACAGTAAGTATATATTGAGTAAACTCATATACACAATGGTGATCTTTGGGAGAATGGCTAAATTAGTAGTGCATCTGGTGGAGTTCTGATAACAGGGTTTGCTATGTGGAGTATCTTAATTTCCTCTGAGAAAGAATTCAGCAGACATTCCCATTCATCAGGACATGACAAGTTATTAAGAAAAGGGAAAAAAGGAGACTCCTGCATAGACACAGGCAGTCAGTCGTAAAGAAAAAGAACTGAGTTTTGCCAGGGCAAGGGCTGTTCTTTCATAATGTTTTTGGATGGAATCATTGTGGAAATTATTCACTTTGGGGTCAGGTTTGATTGGTCTTCTAAGATGGACAATTCTCTGCTCCCAGCTCTGGCTGATTATCTTTTCTGATTCCACCTTAGATTCCTGGAAACTTCCGTAGTCAGGATTATTCTAAGATTCATTAATAAAACTCCTGCACCTCTGGTGTTTGTCCTTGAGAGACCTTCCAAGCTAAACTGTGCTACTTTAAAGTTTCATCACATCCATATGATGATATTCCATCGTTGAAATGAGCGATATACATACATAGTTTTTGAAGTATTTGTACTACATAATCTTATTATATATAATCTTATTATATATATCTTATATATCTTATTATATATAATCTTATTATATATGTAGTACAAATACTTCAAAAACTATGTATGTATATCGCTCATTTCAACGATGGAATATATGCATAGATAATAACAGTGTAAAGGAATATGATTATGGGAGATGGGAGTTTGAGTTTTTATTTTTCAGTTGTTCCTTAATATGTATTACTTTTCTAATAAAATATTTTGCTTTATTAGTAAATATGTGGTTCTAACTTTAAAAGTGCAGAAACTGAAGACAGGTTCGACTTCTGAGGCTTGGGATCAACCAGAGGAAAGAGAATTAGAGCGGCCCCTGCTGGGAGAAGGGGTGCGGATTACACGGGAAGGACTGGAGTAAACAGTGGAGAACGGTCACTGGGTTCTCCCGCTGGCTCTTAAGTTCTGTACTTTTCTGTCCCCCATAACCCTTTACTTACACCTAATACTGATGAACAACACGTTTGCAGAGCTTCTAAAGCAAATTGCGGTTGAAGGGACTGGGTAGAGTCGCAGCCTTCCCTTAGATCTCTAACAGAGAAACTAATGTTATTTGCAGTATAGTTACGATCAATTCTCGAAAACTATATGAAATCATGTGAGTAAACGTTGTTTGCAATGTACTGATCCGCGTGGGCCAGGAACCTCCCAGCCCCAACCTGCTAACGGAGGGGTGGGTGTCAAGGAGCCCACAGCTCCTCGCAGCCCTGTCTGAACCCCCGCAGTAGGGCCTCATTCATTCTCTCCAGGTAACCTGGAGACATCCTGTGTCCACCAGGGGCAGCTGCATGCCAGAGCTATAAATATTATCAGCCAAACCTCCTCCCGGCATCATTACTGAACCCAAATCGAATCCAGACCGTGTTTTCAGACTTGGGTGGGGGTGGGCCTCACAATAGGCGGAAATCCCGGCTCCCGCATGCCACGTCCGAGGTGCCACCGCCAATCCAGCGCGCAAGGGGCGGGCGCACGGCCTCGGCCCTGCCATAGATAGGCCCGCCCCGAGCTCCCGACTGCCGATTGGGCGTCCTGGTGGGGCGGGGCAGCGGGGCGCGCTGAGTGCAAGTGGAGGGTGGAGGTGGGACGGAGGGGAGCTAGTGCGGTCTGGTCCCGGAAACCAGCCGGGGCCCCCAAGGCTTTCCTGTGCTCTTGTGCTTTCTGACCTTTTCCTAGGCTGTCTCCGAGACCCAGCTGAGCCGGTTCCTGCGGCTGCCGCCCCACGCGGAGCCCGGGACCATGAGCGTTGGTTTCATCGGCGCCGGCCAGCTGGCCTGTGCCCTGGCGCGGGGCTTCACGGCCGCAGGCGAGCGCGTGGAGGCGGGAGGCGGATGGCGGGTGTCGGGTGTGGGGGTGCTGCGGCCCGTAGCCTCGTCGGTAAACCACTCTCGGTTCCCCCAGCAAGAATGAATGAATGAATGAATGAATAGATGCGTGAATTTGTGTCTGGTGAGGGAGATGAGACTCCCTTTAAGAAGCAAAGACAGCCTTTTTTTTAATTTAAGGGATGGAAGGGGAGGAGGCGGAGGGAACCATATGTTAGAGCGTGTGGGTTTTGTTTTTGCTCTCCCAGGAAATGGTGGGAACAGGATGGGCCATGACCCCCTCTTTAAAAGTCCTGTTTTCTGCAGGCATTTTGTCGGCTCACAAGATAATAGCAAGCTCTCCGGAAATGGATCTGCCCACTGTGTCTTCACTCAGGGTAGGTGGCGAAGTGAGTGGTGGCGAAGTGAGTGGATACCCTGGAGAAGGGTGGCCTGAGAGAAGCTGAGCCCCAGAGCTGGGCTTCCTCAGCTCTGACTTCTGCCAGGAACATCACACCCTCCACCATCCTTGGAGCAGCATTTCAGTGTGGTGGAAGCATTGGGGGGTTAGAAGATTAATGAGGTGTGGAGGCACCTGGCTGGTAGTAGCTATCCCATGAATTCAGATTGTTCGCCACTTACTATGGGGCTACTTCCCAAGAAACCCATCCTGAGTTGGAAATATATTTAACACACTTAACTTAACCAATATCATAGCTTAGCCCAGCCTACTGTAAATACTCTGGGAACAGTATCCTGTAGTTGGATAGAATCATCCAACACGAAGTCTATTTTATAATAAAGTGTTGGCTATTTTATGTAATTTACTGAATATTGTAATGAGAGTGAAAATCAGTCTGTAGCACATTAGTTATTCGCCTTCATTGGGGCCTGGCTAGAAGCTGTGAGTCTGTGCTGTTGTCCATCATGAGAACATCACATCTGCTTTTCTAGCACAAGATTGAAATTCAAAATCTGAAGTACTATTTCTGAAGGCATATTGCTTTCACATCATCATAAAATGGAAAAGTTGTTGTTTGGTCATCATTAAGCCAGGGACAGGTTATACTTGTTTTTCTCATTGACTTAGCCACTCAGACTCACAGTCCTCATTTGTATAAGATGGAAACCACAATAGCCACTTTGCTGAATTATCCTGAGGCATGAATAAGAAACATGTTGAAAGAACCTGGGTTAGTTTCTTTCAAAAAAAAATTGAAAAATACATGTCTTCATGCAAAACCTGGATGGTGTGGGCGAGCTTGTCTAATGACAAGTAGACAGGTAGTGTTCATGTCTAGGATGGTGTATTGCCTTGCACTGGAGGGCCCTGTTTCTCAGTTTAAGAAGTTCGTCTAAAGGGATGGGTGTCCATATCAGCCTATCCCAGACCAGGCAGAAACCATGCAGTCTGATGAACAGGCAGCTGGGCTTAACCATTACTTTCTAGCCATATAACCTTATCTAGCAGAGGATTGCCTTGGGTGCCAGAAGGTTGGTGGGAATGAGAGCAGCTATCTTCTGATTGCCATGGAGTAAGTTGCCCATGCCCAGCATCTATGTTCATTTGCCCAAGTAATTGGAAAACTTAGTGCCAGTGGAAGTAGAGACAGACCGTGAGAGGTTGGGCAGGGGGTTTCTGCCTGTGGTGCTGCCTGTGCTGCTTGTGGGGCATTTGGCTGTTCCTTGGGAAGACCTGAGCCCAGGGAGGCTGCCCCAGCACTGTGTTTCCTCCTATAGAAAATGGGTGTGAACCTGACCCGAAGCAACAAGGAGACAGTAAGGCATAGTGATGTCCTGTTCCTGGCTGTGAAGCCACACATCATCCCCTTCATCCTGGATGAGATTGGGGCTGACGTCCAGGCCAGGCATATCGTGGTTTCCTGTGCAGCTGGTGTCACCATCAGTTCTGTGGAGAAGGTACCCATCCCAGCCCTGATACCATGTGTTAAGGAGAGCAGTGGCCTAGACGTGGCAGCCGATGGGTGACTGCTGGTGGGGTCAGTGTCCTGGCCACTCATTTCCCCTCTACCTTACTCCAGAAACTGATGGCATTCCAACCGGCCCCCAAAGTGATTCGTTGCATGACCAACACACCCGTGGTTGTGCGGGAAGGTGCCACTGTGTATGCCACAGGCACGCACGCCCTGGTGGAGGATGGACAACTCCTGGAGCAGCTCATGAGCAGCGTGGGCTTCTGCACTGAAGTGGAGGAGGACTTGATTGATGCTGTTACAGGCCTCAGTGGTAGTGGGCCTGCCTATGTGAGCCTCTCAGATATTCTTAACTTCCAGGGACCCAGGAAAGCAAGATGGGTGGGATTGGGCCAGGGGTGTTGTCTCCTTCTAGGGTGCAGCTCACTGGTAGGGAGGCTGGTCCTCGCAGCTAGTTCCCCACATTAGCAAAAGCAGATCCTAGGCACACCGTTGAATAGTAGTGCCTGCTGCTTACTGAGTGTTTCCACAGGCGTTCATGGCCCTCGACGCACTGGCTGATGGTGGAGTGAAGATGGGCCTACCTCGGCGCCTGGCTGTCCGACTGGGGGCTCAGGCCTTGCTGGTCAGTATCTTCCTCCTGCTTGTTTTGGTCTGGGGGTAGGATGATTCCCTAAATTATGTTTATTGAGGTAAAGTAGGTTTAGACCTTTGTATCTGCTCTGGGGGTTATAGGTTCAAGGCTATAGCTATTGTATGCTTTCATACCCAGGCCACCACCGGTGCTAAGATGGGGTTTTTGTCACTGAGCTGGGGCTGTTTGGGAGACTGGGATCAGGATTGGAGCAGAGCAGTGGGTGTGAAGAGGCCTGCCCCAAGGTGCACACAGGCAGTTTTCTTCTCTAATACTCCCTTCGTGCCACAGGGGGCTGCCAAGATGCTACTGGACTCGGAACAGCATCCAGGGCAGCTCAAGGACAATGTCTGCTCTCCAGGGGGGGCCACCATCCATGCCCTGCACTTCCTGGAGAGTGGAGGCTTCCGCTCTTTGCTCATCAATGCAGTCGAGGCTTCCTGCATCCGAACACGGTGGGTCACTTTCTCTGCCCTAGGCCCTCTTCTCCAGCCTGCTTCTGGTCTGGATTAGGCAGGCTTGCAGAATCTTCTGTTTTTACCATTAACCTTGAGAGATTCTGCTCAGTTAATAAACCTTGTCTTATTAGACTTTATGTCTCTAAGGGTCTGTAGGTGTTACTTCATTTAAGTCTCACTGTGGTTCTCGTAGCTGGGGTTAGCTTTGATTAATAGATGAGAATGCTGAGGCTCAGAGAGTTTTCCCAAGGTCAAACAGCTAATGATGGAGGCAGGATTCAACTTCACCCATGGAACTTCCCATTCTCCCTCTTGTCATACGATCTGGGTACCACTTGTAACACTACATCTATGTAGTAACCGATACTTAATTTAATGGACTTTTGAGAAGTTTGAGGGAACATTTGGTGTAGAGTTCTACATTTTGAGTGGTAGCAAGTCAAGGTTTGGGGGTTATGTGGATGAGGAAACCTTGTAAAACTTTAGCTCTTTCCTCAACCCCTGTGGGGCTTTTTCTGCAGAGAGCTGCAGTCAATGGCTGACCAGGAAAAGATCTCTCCAGCAGCCCTCAAGAAGACCCTCCTGGACAGAGTGAAACTGGAATCCCCCACAGTTTCCACACTGACCCCGTCCAGCTCAGGGAGGCTCCTCACAAGAAGCCCAGTCCCAGGAGGCAAGAAGGACTAAGACACCTGAGCCCTTCTCTCTGTGACCAGAGCCTTGGCAGAGGGGCCATGCAGGAAGAGAGTAGGCTCAGGTAATGTTCAGGTCCTTGTGATAAAACCTCCTTAAATCTATTACGACCAAGATTACCAGTTTTCTCTGAGTCATTTTGGAGGATGCTCCGATGGTGGGTGTTTATACTGTCAGCCAGACAGCCCTGCACACCTCTTACTGTGGGAGGAGGGAATGACAGGGTAATCTCAGGAGGACCTTCAACTAGGGGCCTCCAACTGGAACCCAAAGCATGGCAGTTTGATGCCAAGTCAAGGAGGTGAGATACACAAAACATGACAAGGGCTTTCGTCTTTAATAAATAGAAATGAGCAGCTTAGAACTGTCACAATCAGAGATACATGAAATGAGACGATGCTTACATTTAACTCTTGCTTTATAGGTGTATCTTTTAAAATGTGTTATTCATTGCTGCTGTTTAGCTACTTAAATAAACTTCGGATTTTTCATTATCTTATGTTTCATCTTGTCGTTGTTCTAGAGAATTTCAAGGCCCTAGCTGGGTGTGAGAAGTAGCAATGAGAGGAAATAAGGGGTCAGTCCCTGAGAGCTGTAATGATACTCTTCCAACCCAACTCCAGGGTCAGGATCTGGAGAGATTTTTTTCTAAGATGGGCCAGAGCTCTGGGGCTGGTGTGGGGGTGAGGCAGCAACCCAGACACCAAGGAGGAACTGCCTGTTTATAGTGAGCCAGGCAACTTGCTAAGTTTTTGGCTCTGACTGCCCTCTGGAGGAAGAGCTATTCATTTTCTAGAAGATGCCCAGACCTGGAGGAGATCAGCAGCTTGCTTACTTAAGTTGAGCTGCTGGTCAACAGTGGGGCCATCTGTGTTCTTACTACAGACTCCTGTCTCTCACCAGCTGAGGCTGGGTGTGCTGTCCACATACCCTGACCCAGCTTGTGATTTCCCCTTGCAGGCTGCTGTGCCCGGTGCTTGTTCCCAGGAGCTCACTGTTGATGGCATTAGCCTCAGCCTCAGCTCTGGGTTCAAATCTTAGTTTCCACCCCTTAACTCTGTAACCTGCAGTAGTTACTGATTATCTCTGACCTCAAGGTTCCATCATCTATAAACAAGGTCTCGCTACATCAGAAGGTTCTGATAGGTATGAAATGAGACCATGTGCAGCTGCTCAATGGAACATGTACCATGCATTGGACTCTTCATGCAAGCGGTGTTCCCTCCCTTGAAGGATTAGGAGAGCCTTCTCTTCTGATGCTGGGCCACCCTGGCTCTAACTCCCAGCTGAACCCAAGAGAAGGCTTATTCCTATTGAGCCAGGGTGACTAGTCCAACAACACTGAGAACCTTCATTTTTAAACACTGGCAGGTCCTTTGCAATCCCTTTTCATCAAATCTCAGTATGATTTTAGAGCAATCTTTAATAAACAGTAAACTGAGAATTAGAAAAGGTAAGTCGCCCAAAAAGATTTGAATGGACACTTTGCTAAAGCAGGTATACAAGTGGCCATTAAGCGAAGATGCTCAATACCAGTAGTTATCAGGGAGATGCAAACCAGTGAGATACCACTTCACACCCACAAGTGCTGCTTTTTTAGGAAGAAAAATCATAACTACTGAGGAGGAGGAGAAGAAAACAGAATCCTTGTGTTGGTAGGAAGGTAAAATGGTGCAATCACTTTGGAAAGCAGTCTGGCAGTTAAGGTTAAGCATAGAGTTACCTCTGTAAAGTTACCCCTTTCCCATGTTTAAATCCACTAACAAACCTTTAGTGAGGCCTACTAACTGCCAGTGTCCTTATGTGTAGGATCACCTGGCTCAGGTTAGTTTTCACCTACTCAGAAGCCCTTCATTTATGAACTCGGATCAGGTATGGTCAAGGTCAGATTTGGTTCAAAGTGGCTGTCACCCCAATCCTCCAGGGAGAAGGAGAAAGTCATCCTGGGAGATCAGTTCTGGTCTCTTCCTTGGGATGTCAGATGTATCCATCTGCCCACCTCACAGAGCTGACTGGCCAGGGTCTGGAGCTGAACCTAGGCATAGTCCGAGAGGCTAGCACCTCCCTCAGAGTGTGCCAGGCACTGGACAGAGGTTCAAGAACTGCTTTTCTGCTAGGTAGCTGGGTCACAGGAAAATGCCTGATTGCCCCCTGCAAGTCTTTTAGGGATAGGAGCTGGCACTGGAGTTTAGGACATCCTTGTTGGTAATTATCTACTGGATTCTCTCTCTGTACCAAGTACCCTTTGAGGCCTTGTGTGCGCTAATCAGTATGATTCTGTCTTTCTTCTGACTGGCATAAGGGCCTAGGACAGATGTGGGCACAAAAGAAATGAGGAAAATACAGAAAGGCAGAAGAAAGGCAGCATGGAGAGAGCGAGTTAGAATAAGGAAGGGCACTATCCCAGTCCCTGCCCCCAGCCCTTTTTGTCTCCTAGCTCCCTCCTCTCTCTCGCTTCAGGACTGGGTGGGATGGGGGGCACCAGCCTAGACCAAATCTCAGTGCTATTTCATAACGGACTTTTCTCAGGAGCCCAGAAAAACACTCATCCATCACATGAATTTTGCTCTCCTATAAACTAAGGCACAATCTCTAGCCCACTGTTAATAATAGTTCCATTGGGATTGAGGTGAACTTCTCTATTGATTTTTTTACTTTGTTTTACTTTAAATTGTTGATTAAAAAGGAAGCAAACTCCCCTAGTTAAAGGATTAAAAAATGTTCCACTGCCTCCCACTGGCTGGCTGTGAAGGAATACAGACTCTCCAGCTCCTCTGGGTCCCCATGTGACTTTGTGATGTTACTAAGTAACACTCTCTGGGGACCAGGGGCCTCCAGAGAGCCTGCTGGTGCTTCTCACTTTCCCAGGCCCAGCACCAACCTTTCTGTGGAGCTAATCAAAATACTTAAAAACCTTGACCTCTGGAGCTAATCAAAATACTTAAAAATACTTTTACTAATAAAACCTGGAAGGCCATGTGTATGTGACTATGTGAAACCAACAGCATTTTGAAAAATGCAACACACTTCTTTTCACATCCAAGCCTGTGTATATGTAGATTTCCTTTATGTGAGAAAGGGGGAAATACAAAATTGGATAAAGAAACTCTGAAAGGGGCTGGGCACAGTGGCTCGTGCCTGTAAGCTTCAGCCTATGAAGTGGCCAGGGCTAGGGATCGCGGTTTGAGTCCTGCCTGGGCCCTGTAGCGAGACCTAGTTCCAAAAAAATAGCTGGGTGTGGTGGTGTGCGCCTGTCATCCCAGCTACCTGGGAAGCTGAGGCTGGGGATTGCTTGAGTCTGTGGTACCCCGGGCAACGAGAGCCTGCGGTTCCACAGGCAAAAATAGCCAGACC
>PVHY01027441.1:0-16237 GCA_004024945.1 Uropsilus gracilis
GGTAACTGGTGAGTAGAGCACGGAGGCAGCAGGGCCGGCCTGGCGGGGCTCGCAGGGAGGCAGACACCCAGTGGTTCGGGCACAACAGGAGGACAGCCTCGCTCTCAGCATGGTATCAGGGAGGACTCGGGGCGCATTGCCTCAGGGCGGGGTGAGGAGGCAGCAGGACCAGGAGCCATTTCTTCTCCAGGGGACAGAAGGGGCCAGCGTGTGTCCCTTCACACCAGGCTTCCTTCCTCCTCAGGTCTGTATGCCAAGCCCTCCCTCTCAAGCCTGGCTGGCTCGGTGGTGGCTCCTGGGGAGACAGTGAGTTTGCAGTGTTCCTCAAGCTGGTGGTTTGAGGTGTTTGTTCTCACCAAAGAAGATGGCGATCTCACCACCCAGAACCAAAACTCTAGCCACAGGGGCCATGGATTTGAGGCCATCTTCCCCCTGGGCCCTGCCAGCCCCGCCCTGACCGGGACCTTCAGATGCTATGGCGCCTTCCGAAATCATTCCTACTTGTGGTCTCACCCCAGTGACCAGCTGCAGCTTGAGGTCAACGGTGAGCACATAACCCCCTCCCCCAGGCCATCTCAGGGGCTCTCCTGGTGGCCAGTGGTCCAGGCAGCTCAGGGTGTGGAGGGGTCCGTGGCTGGGAGGGGCTGCTATGCCTGGTGCCAGGATTGCAGTCAGTGAGGAACCTGTCCCCCACATTGAAGTTCCCCCAACCCAAGCCAGATGGGGGGCAGCACAGACCACCTGGCAAGGAGACTGGGCAGGAGAACCATCCCTTCACCCCGGCAAGACACAGCCGAGGGTGCTCAGAGGAGCCTGGACTTAAAACCGGTGCGTCACCGAGTTGGGTGGAATCTGTGAGCAGCCTCCAGGCAGACCGTAGCCTGAGCAGAGCTGGAGAAACCACCCCATTTCCCACCTCTGCTCCCCCGAAGCTCTCCACCCCCCAGAGCCCAGACTTCAGGTGCGAATGACAGAGTGAGCTTGGAAGAAGGGTGTGTGTCTTCTTTCTCCTCCTGGGAGGAGGATTGTTAGTAAAGAAAGAGCAACTTTTGAAGAGGGTTTCTTGGGGCGGGGGGCTGCAGGGACCAGGCAGAGAACTGACCGCGGAGATGAGCTGGGCGCTCTGTGGGGGAGAAATGGGGTGAAGGTCAAATGAAATACAGGGGGCCATGGCCTCAAACCATATTCTCAAATCCCAAGAGTTGCCCTGTCTCCTGCCCCACAACCAGCGAGGTCCACCTCCCTCTCCCCCACAGCGCAAATGCCACGTTCAGCCAGCATCATTGCCAGCAGTTCTGGGCACAGCCTCGCTCTGCAGGCAACACTCTTACTCTGACTGAGGAAACAACTGTGGAGGCTGTTTCAATTTCAGTGTCCCCTGCAGACTCCTTTTCCGCCTCTGAACCCCATTTTCTATACATCTTTATTATTTTTTTTATTTTTTGTTTAGTTTTGTTTTTGAGACTAGGTCTTGCTATTTTTGCCCGTGGAACCGCAGGCTCACGTTGCCCAGGGTACCACGGACTCAAGCAATCCCCAGCCTCAGCTTCCCAGGTAACTGGGATTACAGGCGTGCACCACCACACCCATGTATTTTTTTTGGAACTAGGTCTCGCTACGGGTCCCAGGTGGGACTCGAACTGTGATCCCTAGCCCCAGCCGCTTGATAGGCTGAAGCTTACAGGCATGAGCCACCGTGCCCGGCCTCATTTTCTATACATCTTTGAAAGCAAGTTCTCACAGAACTCGGAAGTGCACTGTCGAGGCTGAGTCACAATGTCCGCTTTCCTCTCTGTTCTGTAAAATCAGCTCTGATGGGTATGAACTTGCTTCTGGTCCCATTCACCCATCCCTCAGTGCCTGTGATGGGTGGACCTGGGGGGCTGACCATGGAGAAACAGATAAAGGAGGCATCTTCTGAGGGAAACCAGATGAAGCATCTGCTCTGGACATGTAGCTCTGGAGTCCACTGTGCCTCGTCCCAGGGAGAATGCGCAGCAGGAAGACTTTCTAAGGGCACAGTTAGATACCAAGCACAGGGCTACACGTGCAGGGACCCACAAGGACAAAGGTGGCCCAGGAAGCAGACGGCGTGGTCCAGGCACTGGAGGTAGAATGAGAATTGCTTCCTAATGGAAGACACAAAATACAGATGCAAACAAAATCTCTCAGGGCCGGAAAGACCTAAGAGAGGTGACTGGGAAACTGCCATGCAAAGATTAGACCCACTTCACCATCAATTTGGTTTGGAAAAAAAAGTCTCATTGGAAATCTAGCTGATTGGAATCTTTGTAATGCAAATTCTATGCCTGGTGGCCTGACCAGAGACAGTGAAGAACCCTCCCCCCACACCTTATCCCCCCGACACAGGCCAGTCAGGAGAGCCATGGGGAGGCTGGGAAGGAGACTGGGCAAAAGAATTGTCACTTTACCCCTTGTACAGATGCTGCCAAGGATGCTGACACAGAGGAGCCCAGACTCACTGTTGATCACTGAGTTGGGAGGAATCTGTGAGCAGCCTCCAGGCAGACCATAGCCTGGGCAGAGCAGGAAAAACCACCTCATTTTTCCAACTTCCCCACGATTTTCAATACAGCAACTCAATCTTAGTTACTGAAATGAGCCTTGTTTGCAAAAAACACTCCCTGGGTACGGGGGGGGGGGGCGGGGTGTCTCTGTCTCCTTTGTCCTGGACCTTCTTCCTCTAGCAAGAGCTTCTGAGATGGGCCAGATTGTAAATATTTGGGGTAGACACCTAGTCTCTCCAAATGATACATCCACCCTCATTCCTCGTCTCCAAGGACCTGGCAGGCAGCACCACCTGCAGAGGGTAAGGGTCTGAGAGAGGTGCAGGAGTGTGGAGAATGCTAAGGAGGGCAGCTGCCAAAATGTGTTTCCTCTTTCACAGACCTACCACCAAGCTCCAGTTTCCTAGAGAGACACCAAGGCCTGCTGATCGGCCTCCCGGTGACCACACTGCTCCTCTGCCTCCTCCTCTTCTTCATCGTCCACCATTGCAAAGGCAGAAACAGTAGGTCCTGGAGTGGAAGAAGTACAGAGACCCCAAGGGGTGTCACTTCTGCAGGGGACGTGGGGTGGAGAGTGAGGTCAGGCAGAGGCTGAGTGGGCAGGCAGCGTTGCTGGCTACTTGCGGTTGAGACAAAGCTCCTCTCTGTGAAATCAGAAAAAATCCAGACCAGCCTCCTCTGAAAACGTGACCACTTCCACCTTAGCCTCTGGCAAGGCTGTTGTAATGGATGTAACAAAATGAGACTGATTTTCTCTTTCATACCCTCCAAACTCCCCAAATGCCCAGCACAGTTCTGCTTGCCCACACCCCCACTCTGCAGTCCTGGAGGCAGGGAGGCCCAAGATGGTGGCCCCAGCAATTCAGCTTCTGCTCAAGGGCCCCTTTGCAGAATGCACCTTCATGGTTCCCCATATAGAGAGAGAAGGCAGCTGACCTCTCCTTAGAGGGATGCGACTCCCACCTGGAGGCTCCACCCCATCACCTCGGAAAAGCAGCACCTTCATGTATCCTGTCACTGGAGGTTAGGGTTGCAGCATATGCCTTGGGGGCACACGGCCAGGCATCACTAACGATGACCTCACCCCGCCAGGTGCTTCCAGGAAGGAGAGGCGGCCAGAGGCAGCCGAACCAATGGTAGGAATCATGCCCTGACCTGCCCCCATCATTCCCTGGGTTGTCCATGTTACACCCCCATCTCACAGTCAGCCTCCTTCCTCTCGCTCTCCTTCTATGCCTCCTTTCCTTCCTTCCTTCCTTTCTTCCTCCCTTAGGACTTTGAAGCCACAGACCCACAGGAAGTCACCTACGCCCAAGTGACGTGCAGTGGCCCCACCCAAGGGACAGCTGCCACCAGGCAGACCCTCCAGAGCGAGTACGCCATGCTGGCCCTGAGGTGAGCCACAGCACCAGGACCAGCTGTCACCACAGTGCTGCTGACCCAGGCTGGTGCAGGAGTGTGGACCCTCCCCGGGACTCAAGCTGCAAAACCTGAGGTCATCAGCCTGGACCACGTCACTGCACAACTAAAAATATCTGAAAATACTAGGAAAAAATAGGCAAACTCATAAAAGTATCTTTGGCTGGAAAAACCATACCTGAATATTGTTCATTCTATTTTCAATTACTTTTCAAAATTTCTATGGTGAGCACAACACAGCTCCCTTCCTCCCTCTGATCAGAACCAGGAGACTAACGTTAACGGAAAGCTCATTGCTGAGACGCCCTCCCTGCGGCGGGACAGGTAGAAAGTAACCCCCGGAGGGTCAGGTGGGCTCCCTCAGGCCCAGGGGGCAGCGGTGTCCAGAGTGGACCTCAAGGTGACCTCGACTTTTAGGGGGGAGTTGGCTTCTGGGCTGCACTTATGTTTTCAATCCAAATAGACACTTTTCTGGGTTTTTTTTTATTTTTTTTTCCTCTTAACGCCTCATGAAACTCCAGGGGCGCAGTATTCTGGGTGTGGACGGGGGCATTTGCCTCCCAGTTTGAACAGCCAAACTCGCACCTCCTCCCCGGGTCTGCTCGGTGGGCGTGGCCACACGTCGCCCCGCCCCCGCGCAGATTCGGCCCGCCCCCCTGCTGCGCATGCGCTCTGCAGCTACAGCGCATCCCCGTGCTGCGCCTGCGCCCTTCCGCCCCAGGCGTTTGGGGCACTCCTGGCGGGGACCGCGTTCTTCAGGGCCCGGCAGAGGGCGTCCCCTGCTCTCTGACCTGGGACTGGACAGGAAGCGGACAGGTGGGCCCGGCGGGGAGGGAGGCCACAGCGCTGACGGCGGGTCCCTCTGGCCGGCGGGGGCTCTTCCCGCGGGGTCCGGTCCAGCTCGGAGCTGCCCCCGCGGCCCCCAGTCTGGTCCCGGCTCCTCCTGGGCATGGGGGGCGCCGGGGTGTCCGACCCTGTTCTGCCCCGGGGTCTGTGTTCCTCCCGCTGGGGCTGTGTGGGCCTCTGGGGAACGGAGCCTTTTCTGGGCGAAGCCCCTCCCGCCCACCCCCGCCCCCCTCAGCGCCCCCATTTCCAGGCTCCGCAGCCTGAGAGCCAGGCCACCCTGACCCCTCCTACGCGACACCACCCGGGGGCCCATCATGGACTGGTAGTGGGGGGACGCTTCACAACTAGTCAGACCCCCAGCAATGAGCGGAGGTACCTGGAACTTGGGGTCCCCAGGATGCCACCAGAGAGAAGGGCTCCCATGGCACTCTCTGCCCCCAGCCTCAGCACAGTCCTGTGGAGTGCAGCACCCTCCCTCCTGGGTCCTGGCCCACCTCCTGTCCTGTAGCCTCCCTCGGTCTCCCGTTCTGGTCTAGCTGGCCCGGTCACATCTGTCGGGGTCCCCGGTTCCGGGCCTCACTGTGGGGAGCTGATAAACACCAAGGGAACTGACTCCCACCGAGTGTCGGTCACTGGGCCAGAGCAGGGTGCAGCCGGCTTGAGGCCCCTCCAGGCTGGGGGCATTGCAGGGCACTTGGCACTAGTTCTAACTCTGGGGGAGACATGACCTCAGCACTGCTGGGTCAACGGTTTCCCCAGCACGCTGAGCTGGTCAGTCCCTAACCTCCTCTTCTTGGGCATGCGGGGAGCCTGGGGAGGTGCAGGGGAGCTGTGTTGCCATGACAGTCCCGATGCTCCTGGTATTCTTGGGAGAGGCTCTGCTCCACCCTTATCCCTTGGTTAGACTGGTCTGGTTGCCTCTGCCGATGGGAAAAGTCCTTCAAGTGTTCCCACCGCAGACTTGTCCTGTGGGAGGTTCTGGCTGACCTCCCCGGGTCGCAGTTATCTGGGTGGCATCCTTCCGGCCGCTCTGGCAGAGTGACCTGTGTTGATACTCGCTATGGCCACGTGAGGGAGACCCAGGAAGTCAATACCAATTTCATAAAAAAATGAGTTTTTGCAGGTGTGGGAGTCCGTTAGGTTAATCCTAATAACATGCAACAGTGTGCTCATGTTTCAGATAAACACCATGTCATCTCCTTGAAAGTCTGGGTGCAGGATAAGTTGGTCAGAAACGTTTATGGCAAGGATGCTCACCGTGTCCTGGGCTCATTTCTAAGGAGAAAGCCTAATGCCAGTTGTCACCAATGGTTTAGACTTGGGGGGAGACAGGGAGGAAGAAGGGCCAGTAGCTGACATTCAGGGTCTCAGGCTGGGTTTAACAAGGGTGGGGGTGTGAGCTCAGGTGTGATTGTGGGTGTCTGGGTGTAAGGGAGGGTGTGCAGGGGTGAGCACAGCATGCGGACATGAGTGCAGGGACCTCAGTGGTTATTCCAGCACTTACACTGAGGCGCTGAGCGAGGGTCTCAGCAGGCCTGAACCCCATTTACAAACAGGGTCCCCTGTTGGTTCTCTGGGTCTTTATTCTAACAGCTGATGCTTCTGGTCATGGGTGCACTGGCATTTCTAAATGTCCCAGTGACCTGACCCTGGTGCAGACAGAATAAGGAGTCCATCGGGAAAGCATTTCCATCAGCATACTGAGTCCCAGCAGGAAACAGCTGCTCAGAGACGGACACAAGACCATCTCTTGTTGGGCTGTCTGGCAGCTATGTGGGCAGAGACCAGGACAGAAGCCTGGACAGGGCTGAGGACAGGGCATGGCAGAAGACAGGGCAGCAGGCCAGACAGCTGACCTGGCATGAGCCACTTGGCTGCTCAATATATTAAAGGTCATGTCGGTCACCTCATGTGAACTGTCCCAGTTCTTGCCCATTTTATCTGAGTCCTTTACAAATGTATCTGCTTTCCCACCATGTTACTTCCTTTCAAGCTTTAGAGCAAGGGAAGATGACAGGGTGGTCACTCCTGGTCTCCCAGAGCACACAGCCCTCAGGTGGCCCAAGCTAACTAGCCAAGTAGCTCACAGTGACCTGCCTGGCAGGGACAGATACTGGCAGTGGTAGCAGTACCAGTGTTCATCAGGTGCTCGTGCTCTGGGAGGTCAGGGATCCCCCTCAGGGATGCAAAGGCAGGTGGGAGGTCCAGGTGCTAATCAGCTTCCTCTCTCAGACAGAGGAGCTACCTCTTCCCCCTAGAGCTGAAAGGCAGGGCCATGGCTGGAGGCTAATACTGCCAGCCAGAGATGGCACCAGTCCTGGGGAGCGAGGCCAGAAGGTGCGTCTCTCTAGCTGCTGTTGCTGCTGCTCTGGTAGTGGCTGCCTGGGGCATGGGCAGCCTTCCCCAGCTTCAACCTCATGCCAGGCCCCAGTTCTGCTCTCCCTGTGTGAGGTGATGGGGGAGCATTGTTAGGCCCATAACTATCAATAGGATGCCAACCTGGGAACAGGTTGAACAAGGCTGTGCCCACCCCACCTTCAGAGGGGATGTAACAACTCCAAAGCCCTTTGAATAACTATTTTATTTTTCCCAGAGTTATCAGGTAAACACCTTCTTCCTGTCGGAGGTCAAACTTTTTGGTGCAGTAAGCTCTCCACCGACTTTGCCCCATCACACTGTCTGGGCTGTAGAGGTGAGTGGCTGGTGGACATGGGGTGCACTGGATGGGGACTCGTTCATGGTGCATCTGCGCCTGTGGAAATGGACAAGAGCTGCATGAGCACCAGCTACGACTGCTGGCTCCTGTCTCCATGTTCCACAGGGTGACCTGGCTACAGCCCTGGCCCATGGCACAGCACAATGGAACAGACCACTCCCACCATTCAGGCTGCCATGTGGATTGGGGTGCCCTGTGCCTCCAACTGCACCCCCAAACCATGGCTAAGGTGCACCAGTTACTGTTTTAAATCCCAACACCCTGATGACCAAGAGTCTCGGCATCATCCTTATCTATTTTGTCAGATGTTTGAAGATGTAACTGTCTGTTTAACAAACAGTCCCACAGGAGCAGCGTTGTCATCCACATGTGATTCTCTAAGAGTGAGGAAGATTTGGTTGCATGCTGGGGTCAATCAAGTCTATCAGGACCACCCGTCCTGTCCTGGTCTCCATGTTTCACTAAACACCGTGTGCTTGGTGTTTGGGTCAGAAAGACCCAAGAACATTTCTGAGTCTCCGCGAAAGTGTGCTTTGAAAAGTGAGGAGCAGAAGCCAGCGTGCTGCCTGGCCAGCCTGACTGGAGGTTCAACACCTCAGAGAGCACTATGCATCAGGCCGCAGAACAACGCACCTGGCAGCACCACGGACAGATGACCGCGGGACGGCGTCAGGACCATGGACAGTGCCTGGCCAAGCACTTCCGGCTGGGCCGTGTCGGCGGTCAGCACCAAACACAGAGGTAGGTTTCAGGACGACGGACAGAGCCCAGTGGGTCAGCACCGTGGACAGTGCAGGGGCTTCTAAGCCCTTGCCTGTTGCCCCTGCTGGTAGCCACCTCTTGCTCCTCACTGCCTCCAAGGCGGTGACAGGCTGCTGCAATGGCACCTCTGCAGAACAGGCTGCTCAGAAGGTGCAATGAGTGCTTTCCAGGACCCTGATGGCAGATGGAAGGGGCCAGGAAAGGGCTTGGGGGTCCACGTGTGTAGGGGAGCGCACAGGGTGTGAGTCTGTGAGGTGCCTGCCTGTGCTTGAGGGGCCTGGGCTCTGGCATCAGGGCTCTGAGATTAGTTCTTCGGGTGGGGTCTCTGTCCCCACGGGGTCTGCCTGTGGAACTGGGGTCCCCTTTGCCTCTGTCTCTGTGGAGGAGGCTGTTGCTCCAGCCCCAGTGCCGACCAACTCCGCGCAACACCCCCCCACCATGGCCGAGAGTGACCTTGGACTCTGCACTCCCCACCAGGTGTCTGTGCCCCGTCCATGCCTGCCATGTGCACCCATGAGCAAGTGTGTGCTGGGTAGGTGTGTGCTTTGGCAAGGCTTGTACTCACAATGGAGCCAACCTTCTGCTCCCCTGGGTCTCAGCTGACTGACGCCCTCTGTGTAACACAGGAGCCAGTTCCTACAAATAGAATACACTCTCCTCTAGAATCTCTTCTGCCATGTGACCCAACCCATTCATACATATGAAACACCCTAAAATATCATTAATAGTATCTTTATGCGATGTGTGTGCAGATTCCTGCTGCACCACGTGGAGTGCCCAGTGACCCCCTCTGACCCCCTGTCAGAGTGGTGAGTGCCAAACACCCCATCAAGTGTAATGGGAGCAGGACAGGTAACCGAGGTGAATAGAGACTTACAGGCAGTGTCCAAGCTACGGAGGTTCCCCCCAGGCCATGGAACAGCCTGAACCCTTTTCATGTCATGAAGTCACTGTAACCATGAAGTAAGGATGAGGTTTCCAGGACAGGTGATCTCATGTTTCTTCACCACATTCTGATGACTCCTGGAATATATTTTGAATCACTTTTCAAATACAATGGGGGCCGAAGGGGTGAGAAATGTGGCTATAACTGGGGAAAGTGGGCTGGGAGCTCAGTGGGACCAGGCAGGAACTCTGACCTCTCAGAGTTTGGATCCTGGAGTCACAGCACATGACCCGTAAGAGGAAGAGAAGGTCTGCCCAAGGAGCCTGGTTTGAGGCCCTGCGTCCCACAGTTCAGAGAGCCAATGGCATCACTGGTTATTGGGGAGCTACTAGGATTGCTTTTACAGACGGAGGGGAGAGTGGCCTTGAGGTAGCGTGAAACAGGCTGCACAAGGGAATGAAATGTCAGCTGATTGATCTCGGATGGAAGTTCGTGTTTTAGTCTGGGTTGTTGAGGACTCTCCGTTTCCTTCAAAGTTTGTTCACCCCTAGGCTTCTCTGTCTCATAAACAACTTACCATCCACCAACCTTGCCAAGACCAGAGCCTTAGAAGTCATCCCAAATCTGCACCATCCAGCAGGACTGTTTGTCAGGCCCTGATGCACATCTGTGGAATAGTGGGATTCCCACGTGCTTCCAGTCCCGAACCTCCAGGCTCTCAGGATCTCAGGCCTGGAGCATGGCTGCCAACCCAGTTAGTTGTTCCTATCTCCAGCCGCTATGCATCCTCCACAGAATAGAGTGACCTTGAACTGTTAATGTGAATCAAGTGGCACCCCCCACCTCTGCGTCACACCTGGAATAGTCCAATCTTTTTTGTCTAAATATATATGCTATATATATTTTTTTTCTTACATTGTTGGTAATTTTTGTGCAGTATATGGTTTCTCCCCTTAGTTGTATTTCTCCCAATGTAGCACCTGTGTCCATCAACACGGTCCCTTGATTCTTCCCACCCCATCCCTTACATATTATTAAATTTATTAACTTGAAGAGTTATGTGTAGCAAATGTTTGCTGCAGCATCATTTAAGTTGTTACTATATGGAAGCAACCAAAGTGCCCAATGACAAATAAGCGGATACAGAAAAGATGATGTGTGTAAACAAAAGAATACTACTCAGCTGTAAAACATAGATGAGATTTTGCCATTTGCAGCCGATGAAAGGAACTCAAGGAGACTCAAATGAGACAGAAGAGGTTCATGCACAAAATAAAAATAAACGAGTGAATGTCAAGAACAGGCCTGAGGGTATCAGAGGGGAACAGAGTGTGCATGGAGGGGGTCTGCTCAGTGATAGCTGATGGTGTGTGTTATTAAATGATTTATAAATAGAAAAATCAACACTACAGAATGACTCGAATCATCTGTCCAGGTGTGCTGCAGTCAATACCCCCATAGCTTTTAATCTATAGAATAAACACTATAGAAACCTTCCATTTCTGGTGGAAAACCCCCTAAAATCCCCACTCAGACATAAATTCACCTAGGATGCAACCTCGGAAATAAGAGCAACTCTGAGTCTCAACACCATAGTATAATGTCAGTCCAGAGAGGCATGGGTTCTCATTAAGCCTCCTTTGAATTGGTCTCAAAAATCTGTGACAGGTTTTTGATCAAGTATTAACTTATCTGTCACAGAAATGTTCCATAAAAACATTCTCCTTTCCTTCTGAAGGATTCCATTTCATAAAGTCTTTTCTTACTTAACGTGAGAGGCCACTGGAAGGCACAAGTCTGAGGCCCTACTTGTGCCACTGGGTATTTGTCCATCAGGAGCCAGCCCGATGCAGGCAGAGCCCATGCGCAGTGAGGGGCTTGGCCAGTAGGCCCCGTGCCTCAGCCAACAGGAGGATTGGGAGGCCCAGAGGGTGCCTGTCCGTTTCTGATATTCCAGCAAGAGTTAATGTGCATATTTAGCATGAACTTTAGATGGACTAAACGCTGTACACACTGTCCTTGTGGTCATCATTTGCCGGTGTAGTCCATCCTCGGCTACAGCTCTAGGAGTGCCTTGTCCTTTATTAGCCTGGAGTTTCCAGGCATCTCCTGGGCTGCCCTGAACACCCTGCTGGGCGTGGGGCGGGGTCCTTCCCCCCACCTTATTAAATGATGCCCGACACATGGAGGAGTGCCCGGTAGTCTATAGAATTAAGACCTTTTGGTCTCCCAGCTGCAGCCCATCAAGGTAGACTAGCAGGGCCAGCCCCAAGGGGGCGGACGCATGCGCAGTGAGGGACATGTCCAGTAGGCCCCCGCGCCCCGCCCAGCAGGAGGGTCAGGGCGGCCCAGGAGATGCCTGGTCGGCTCCCGGGTAATAAAGGACATGGCCGTCCCGGACCTGTGGTCAACAGGACACAAGGATAGTGTATACAGCATGTAGTCCATGCTAAGCCTCATGCTGAATATACACCTGCCGCTTGGACTCTGGCCGGGATATCAGAGCCGGTCAGGCATCCTCTGGGCCTCCCAACACTCCCGCTGGGCTAGGGGCGGGGCCTCGCCTAAAGCCAGGGGCAAATATACTGAATTATTGTATTGAGGCTACAAGAATAATATAGATGATAAAAACATTGTAAAAAATTACCTAAGTTGTAGCAAAACACTTCAGGGCATATATGCCACCCCGCAGGGCACCCCTAAACTCAGGGGCCCTTGAATTGGTCCCCAGGCCCACCCAGAGGGCAGTCTTAATTACTTGGGGTCACCAAGTGGTCACACTTAATTACTTGGGTTCACAGAGCGGTCAACTTTAATTACCTGGGGTCACGGAGAGTTCAATTTTAATTACTCGGGGTCACGGGGAGGTCAGTGAGTTCACTGAGAGGTCAGTGAGCTTGGTGGAGAAATCGGCAGCATTTTGCGAATTCGCTGAGTCAATCACTCCTGCCATTTGGGGTCATGGAGCTGTCAACCTTAATTACTTGGGGTCATGGAGCGGTCCACCTTAATTACTTGGGGTCACGGAGAGTTCAATCTTAATGACTTGGGGTCACGGAGAGGTCAGTGAGTTCACCGAGAGGTCAGTGAGCTTGGTGGAAAAATCGGCAGCACTTTGCGAATTCGCTGAGTCAATCACTCCTGCCATTTGGGGTCATGGAGCGGTCAACCTTAATTACTTGGGGTCACAGAGCGGTCAAACTTTATTACCTGGGGTCACGGAGCGGTCAAACTTTATTAGCTGGGGTCACTGAGTGGTCAACCTTAATTACCTTGGCTCACAGAACGGCCAGTGAGTTCATCAAAGGAGGGCGCTGGTAATTGATAACATTCGTTTGAAAAAAATCCCAAACTATATTGTCTGTATAATACACTTTTTGTTATAGTTTATTTTTCCACTTCAAATGAAAACCGTATATACTTGACTCCTTCTGAGATGATTTAACTGCCACTTCCTAGATCTGTAACGACAGAAATAACATTTTGAATTTATAGTTCTTAGGCCATTAGTTCAAATGTTTTCAACATAAGCTGTATGTATCACACAGATTATAGGTGACGGCTTCAAATTCAGGCTCGAACACAAGCAGATTCAGAAACTAAGCTCGGAGAGACGAATACGCTGAGGTCACACAGCAAATAATGACCATGGACAGTGACTGGAGGCGGGTCCAGCACACGGGAGCCCAAGCTTCTTGCTGCGAGGGCGACCTCGCTTATCACAGGCCTGCACCCCGTATCGGGCACCATTGCATAAGGTGGGGAAAAGGACCCCACCCCTCGCCCAGTGGGTCAGGGGGGCCCAGGACATGCCTGGCGGCTCTGGGGTAATAAAGGACAGGGCAGTCCTGGAGCTGTGGCCGAGGATGGACTACGCCAGTGACCGATGACCACAAGGACAGTGTGTACAGCGTGTGTCCATCTAAAGTTCGTGCTAAATAAGCACATTTCCTCTCACAGGAATATCAGACCCGGCCAGGCACCCTCTGGGCCTCCCAAACCCCCGGCTGGGCGCGGCGCGGGGCCTTACTGGCCATGCCCCGTACTACGCATGCACCCTGCCCGCAAGGGGCTGGCCCTGCTCATCTGCCCTGATGGGCTGCAGCTGGGAGACCCGTAGCTCTTAAGTCTGTGGACAGCCGGGCCTTCCTGCACGTGCCGGGCGTCATTTAATGAGTTTGGGGTGAAGGACCCCGCTCCTCGCCCAGCAGGGTGGTCGGGGCGGCCCAGGAGATGCCTGGCGGCTCCGGGGTAATAAAGGACACGGCAGTCCAGGAGCTGTGGCCGAGGATGGACTACGCGGGGAGCTGATGACCCCAAGGACACTGTACACAGCGTTTAGTTTTATGCCAAACCCACACCGCCACATGGACTCGCGCCAAAGTATCGGAGCCGCCAGGCATCTTCTTGGCCGTCCTGACCCTCCCGCTGGGCGAGTGCCGGGGACCTACCTGCCGGGCTCCTCACTGCGCATGTGTCCTGCCCTCATCAGGGTGGATCCTCTTGGACACGTGGATGCCACCTGGTCCTTGCAGGGAAGGTCATCTTAGGTTGTGGGCCTGTGTTCCCGGCTCTCCAGCCTCGGCTCCCCATTGCAGCCCGTAGACCCAGTTCACCCATTCACTCCCCCTCTGAATAGACCCCGCGCAGGCCGAGAACCACAGGCCTAAGACCGCCTGGAAAGGACCTGGGGACCATGGCTGTGTGGAGCAGGTTCCAGGAACAGGGTAATGGGCGCTGAGGCCCATAGGCTGATCTCCCTTTAAGGACGAGCACGGCTGGTTGAGGGTCAAAGGAGAGTCTTTCAGAGTCGCCACTCACAGTGGGGGCCTGGGACCAGCAACACCTATGTCCTCCAGGAGCTGATAGGAATGCAGATGGCCGGACCCTGCCCCGGACCCACTGACTCTGCCTCTGGGGATGAGCAGCAGCCTGTTTTCAGGAGCCCTCCATGGGGCTGCGGGGCTGGCAGGGGGCTGAGAACCCCTGACCGCAGCCAGCTCGCGGGACACTGCTATGGCCCCTCAGCAGCAGCGCCACCTTGACAGTGACCGGGATGCATGTCCTGGCCCGTGGCTGACCTGCTGCCCGGGCAATGTCTGTGGCAGCTTCCGCTGTGGCTGGTTCTCATGTGCCAGGAAGCCTGAGCAGCGCTGCTCTCGGGCAGGATCCTCTCTCTCCCGGACACGGCACTATCACTGTGTGCACAGGGAAGGGTGTTTATTCCCAGTGACACTCACCTTGTTCCAAAGGAGGTTTCCCTTGGCCCAGCACTTGGAAACTTTATAAATAAACTGGCAGCTCAGAGTCTAGGGCCTAATCACCCCAGACATCCCTCATGTATGTGTCACTCCTTTGTGGCCGAAATAATGAAGTTTCTGGTGCAAAATGTTTTCATACAATCATATTTGAATGACCATATCTGAGGTACTTTCCCTCCCATCTCTGCGTGTAGATGCCTAATTGGGGTGTGTGGCACCAGGAGAAACCTGTACTTGGTCCTGGCACACAGCTTCTAAGCCCAGAGCTCTGGAACGCAAGGTGCTAAAGATAGGGCTGGTGCCCAGCCCTCAGACAGCCCCATGCAGGCTGGCCAATCCCTAGAAGGGGCGCTACTCTGATGGGAGGCAGGGAATTCCGGGTTCCCTGCCTGCCATATGCCAAGGAAGCCTAAAACAGCAAAGGACAAAGACTGAATCTTTCATGTGCACTTTTATTAGAGCAGCCAGCACATCAGATAGCATCCTCCATGGAAACTGTCCACACAGTTCTTCTCTGACTCGCTGTTCATGGTGTGTCAAAGACAGTGGGCCTCCACTTTCAGGAGCTCTAAAGCACCCCAAATTCCTGGCAGTTCCTCTGCTGGCATCTGGATGGAGAGCACTTCCCTCCAGGGGAGGCTCAGCCTCTGACAGAAAAGGGCCTCCTGGCCTGGGAAGCTCAGAGCCAACAGGAGACTGGCCAAGCAGTCTGTAGGTGCAGATGCCCTTTCATCCCCCTCCCAAGGCCCTGTCCATCTTTACAGCATTTGGCCCAAGTGCCTACTAAGTGCACCTCGAGAAAACAGCCAATAGAGTCATTGGAATCGGCCTGAGTATTGTTTAATATTTGCTGTGTCAGGCCCTGCTTTGAATTTTATATGGACTCAGAGTTTCTCCAAATCAAACATTTGAATGTGCCTTTCTTAATTTTTATTAGTCACTCCTTCGATTCACATTTATTGGGCACCAGCTGTGCGCTGAGCACTGTTCTACACACGAGGGACACAGAGAAAAGCAGGTAAAAACTGCTGCCATGATGGGGCTGTCTTCAGGGGAGACAGATCAGAAACAGACACCATCAGCCCTGCCAGTGTTAGTGCTTCCTTTACATCTTCTCTTCTCGTCTTTCTCTTCTTCAGCTACTTGAGCCATGATTTGTGATTGTGGGCTTCTAAGGTAGTGGCATTTTTTCAATATAAATCAGGAATGATAATAAAAAATCCTAATTCAGTCTTGCCGTCCTAACGAAATTGGCAGCACCTTTTCACAGAAGGACTTTTTTATACTCTGATGGACAGTGTCAGTGGTACTTCTTTCCTCTACTAACAATAATACATGAATGAAAAACATAAATCTATGGGCATCTGGCTGAATTCCTTTAAAAAACAATGATCTCACCAGCTATTTATACATAGGTGACTGGTTCTGAGCACTAGCTGGAATATTCTTCGTAAGCCCCAGGGTAGCGCCATTTAACACAGAAATTTAAGATCAAGAAAAATAATTGCAGTTGGATGAATGAGTACCTTCAGTGCACTCCCCTTGCTCTGCACTTGTGTGGAGAGGCTGGTCTGACAGAAATGCCGTCCTCCCAATGCTATTCTTCAAACCATTTAATACCGTAGCATCTGTATGTTTTAAAATGTAAAGATTTCTCATACGAGGAAACATCCTTTCCCGAAACCCAAATACCCTACTACATTCTAAGAGCAGAACAATCTCTTTAGTAAAAAAAGAAATTCTGGATGCTAAACCCAAAAGATACGTAAATGATCTCATTTTAATAGCTACTAAAATATTGTTTATTAATATTGACAAA
>PVHY01027442.1:0-16236 GCA_004024945.1 Uropsilus gracilis
CAACATTGTATAAAAAGGATCATCCATCATGACCAAGTGGGATTCATCCCAGGGGCACAGGGATGGTTCAACATTCGAAAATCAATCAACATAATCCACCACATCAACAAAGAGAAGAACAAAGACCATATGATCATATCAATAGATGCGGAAAAAGCATTCGATAAAGTTCAGCATCCTTTCATGATGAAAGCCCTGGGAAAAATTGGTATAAAAGGAACATACTTAAACATAATGAAAGCTGACAGAGCCACAGCAAATATAATCCTCATTGGGGAAAAACTGAAACCATTCCAATTAAAGTCTGGAACCAGGCAGGTATTCCCAATCTCTCCACTCCTTTTCAATATTGCTCTGGAAGTCCTAACTACGGCAATAAGACAAGAGGAAGACATAAAAGGAATCCTAATAGGGAATGAAGAAATAAAGTTATCATTATACGCGGATTATATGATTCTCTATGTAGAGAACCCAGAAAAATCAACAGAAAAACTGATTGAAATAACAAACCGATTTGGTAAGGTAGCTGGATACCAAATCAACACGCAAAAATCAACAGCATTCATATATGCAAAGAATCAATCAGAAGAAGAAGAAATTAGAAAAAACACCCCATTTTTTGGGGGTGCACCCATGCACAAAAGAAAATCAAATACTTGGGAATTAACCTAACAAAAGATGTAAAAGACCTATACAAAGAAAACTATAAAACATTCTTAAAAGAAATAGATGATATAAAAGAATGGAAAGACATTCCCTGTACATGGATCAAAAAATCGACATTATCAAAATGGCTATACTACCAAAGGCCATCTATAGATTCAGTGCAATTCCAATAAAGATCCCAATGACATATTTTAAAGAGATAGAACAAAAATTACTGAAATTGATATGGAACAAAAAATGACCCTGAATAGCCAAAACCCTTTTGACAAACAGAAGAGAAAACAGAGGTATTACTATTCCAGACTTCAAACTGTACTACAAATCCATAATACTTAAAACAGCATGGTGCTGGTACAAAAACAGACAAACAGACCAATGAATCAGAATTGAATATCCAGAAATAAAACCACACATATACAGTCAATTAATCTTTGACAAAGAGGCAAAAAACATACCCTGGAACAAGGATAGCCTCTTCAGTAAATGGTGCTGGGAAAACTGGATCAAAACTTGTAAAAAACTGGACCAGGATAACACCCTCACACCCTGTACAAAAATTAACTCAAAATGGATAAAGGACCTGGAAGTGAGACCTACAACCATAAAATACATAGAAGACACCTGGGCAAAACCCTTCATGAATTTCACCTCAGAAATCCATTTGGGGAAACAACTATGGCTGGCAAAAAAATGAAGGAAAGCATAAACAACTGGGACTATATAAAACTAAAAAGTTTCTGTTCAGCAAAAGAGACAATAAACAAAACAAAAAGAAACCCAACCAACTGGGAGAAGATATTTGCCCTCCAGACAAGTGACAAGGGTCTGATAACAAAGATCCACAAAAAAGCCCCTACAACTCAACAAAAACAAAGCAAAAAACCCAATCAAAAAAACGGGGAGAAGAACTAAAAAGACACTTCACCAAAGAGGAGATACAGATGGCTAATAGATATATGAAAAAAATGCTCCATATCACTAATAATCAAGGAAATGCAAATTAAAACCACACTGAGATACCATCTTACACCAGTAAGAATGGCCCACATAAATAATACAGACAACAACCAAATGTTGGCACGGATGTGGAGAAAAGGAATTCTCTTACACTGCTGGTGGGAGTGCAAACTGGTCCAGCCACTATGGAAGACTGTGTGGAAGACCCTCAAACAATTGAATGTGGACTTACCATTTGGCCCAGCAATCCCACTACTTGGAATCTACCCAGAGGACATGGAGACATTAATTCAAAAGGACACATATACGCGCGCATGTTCATTGCAGCCCTGTTTACAGTTGCAAAGAATTGGAAACAAATCAAATGCCCCCAAACAGATGATTGGCTAAAAAAATATTGTACATATATATACAGTGGAATACTATGCATCCATCAAGGAGGACAAACACTTATCATTTGCAGCAACCTGGATGGAACTAGAAAGAATCATATTAGCAGAAATAAGTCAAAAAGAAAAAGAGAAGTACAGGATGGTCTCACTTATATGATGGATTAGGGAAAAACAAACAAACAAACAAACAAGAAAAAATGAAAACAACCAATGGGACTGAACCATGGAGCAAGAGAGGAGGAGGGGGGAAAAAGGCAGGGGAGGTGAAGAGCACAAAAGATCAGGATAGTTAACAAATTTTAGTGAAGTGGGAAAGCCCTCGGGTAAAACAAAAACAAAAACAAAACAAAACAAATAAACATAGACACATTTACCATATATCGGAAGATAACAAAGGCCAAACAACCAACAATTAAACATCAAGTTAAACAACCAACAATTTGCAGAAAAATGGGAGGAGTGACTTAAGGGGGGATACAGAGGGGGAATATGGAGGGAGGAGGAAGGAGGATTTCGAGGGGGATTATAGAGGGAGGAGGAGGCATCAATTAATGCACAATTGTGACAAAACAATAAAATGACAAAAAATGAACAAGAAAAACAAAACAAAAAAAAATAACAAAACATAAAAAAGATCTGTGGGTGATATGGAATTATAACCTTATCTACTCCATAAAGTATAAATATAGAGAGATTTCATCTGCAAATATTAATGTACAGGGAAGGTCCATAAAGATATATAATGCTCAATTCGGAGTGTGATTGATTCAGAAGATTATCATTCAAAACACTGCCTGTTGGCCTGAAAGGCCTAAATCTGCAAGAATTTGAATGAAAAAAGGGTTAATAACAATTGGGAGATCTCATGACTTAAGATCTGTGAGTGATAGGGACTTATATCTTTTTCTACTCCATGAAGTGTAAAACATAGAGAGATTTCATCTAAGATCATCAAAGAACAGGGTAGAAACAGATAGATATACACTGTAGCCTCTGGAGTCTGATTGAATTCAGGAGGTTTCTCGCTAAAAACAACAGGGTAGAAACAGATAGATATACACTGTACCCTCTGGAGTCTGAATTCAGGAGGTTTCTCGCTAAAAACACTGCCTGTTGGCCTAAAAGGCATAAATAAGCAGAAATTTGAATGAAAAAAGGAATAATAACAAGTGGGAAAAACAATGACTTAAGATCTGTGGGTGATATTGACTTAAATCCATTTCTACTCTATGAAGTGTAAAACCTAGAGAAATTTCATCTGTAAACATAATGTACAGGGAAGTTCCATAAAGATATATGTTGCACACTTTGGAGTGTGATTGAATTCAGTAGGTTTTTATTTGAAAAATATGCTTGTTGGACTGAAAGGCCTAATGCAGGCATGTGAATGCAAAAATGGTCAATAACAATTGGGAGAAATCATGACTTAAGATCTGTTGGTGATATGGACTTATATCAGTTTCTACCCCATGAAGTGTAAAACATATCTTTCATCTATGATCATCAAAGTACAGATATCACAGAAAGATATATACTGCACCCTTAGGAGTCTGATTGAATTCAGGATTTTTCTCTCTGAAAACACTGCCTGTTGGACTGAAAGGTATAAATAAGCAGAAATTTGAATGAAAAAAGGAATAATAACAAGTGGGAGAAATCATGACTTAAGATCTGTGGGTGATATGGACTTAAATGCTTTTGTACCCATGAAGTGTAAAACATAGATTTTATCTATGATCATCCAAGTAGAGAGGTCTCAGAAATTAATATAATGCACCCTTTGGAGTCTGATTGAATTCAAGAGTTTTCTAGGTGAACACTCCCTGTTGGCCTGAAAGGCCTAAATCATCAGGTATTTGAATGAAAAAAGGGTTAATAATAGTAGGAGAAATCATGACCTAAGATCTGTGGGTGATATGGACTTATATCCTTTTCTACGCATTGAAGTGTAAAAATAGAGAGATTTCATCTATGATCATCAAAGAACAGAGAGGTCACAGAAAGTAACATAATGCACACTTTAGAGTCTGATAGAATTCATGAGATTTTTAGGCCTTTCAGACCAACAGGCAGTGTTTAAAGGTAGAAAACTGTGAATTAAACACTGCCTGTTGGTATGAAAGGCCTAAATCAGCAGGAATTTGAATGAAAAATGGGTTAATAACAGGTGGGAGAAATCATGACTTAAGATCTGTGGGTGATATGGACTTATATGCTTTTGTACCCATGAAGTGTAAAACATACATTAAATTTATGGTCATCAAAGTATAGACAATTCACATAAAGGTATATACTGCACCTTTGGAGTCTGATTGTATTCAGGATGTTTCTCGCGGAAAACACTGCCTGTAGCCTGAAAGGCCTAAATCAGTAGGAATTTGATTAAACAAAGGGATAATAACAAGTGGGAGAAATCATGACTTTAGATCTGTGGGAGATATGTACGTATATCCTTTTCTACTCCATGAAGTATAAATCATAGAGAGATTTAATCTATGATCATCGAAGTACAGAAGTCACAGAAATATAAATACCGCACCCTTTGGATTCTGATTTTTTTCAGGAGGTTTCTCGGTGAAAACACTTCCTGTTGTCCTGAAAGGCCTAAATCAGCAGGAATTGAATGAAAAAAGGTTTATTGACAAGTGGAAGAAATCATGACTTAAGATCTGTGGGTGATATGGACTTATATACTTTTCTACTCCATGAAGTGTAAAACATAGAGAGATTTCATCATAAACATCAACGTACAAGGAAGTTCCATAAAGATATATAGAGTAACCTTTGGAATTGATTGATCAGAAGGTTTCTTGCTGTAAACACTGTCTGTTGATATCTAAGCCCTAAATCAGGGGGAATATGAATGAAAAAATGTTTAATAACAAGTGGGAGAAATCATGACTGAAGATCTTTGGGTGATATGGACATATATACTTTTCTACTCCATGAAGGGTAAAATATAGAGAGTTATCAATCTATGATCATCAAAGAAAAGAGAAGTCACAGAGATATACACTGCACCCTATGGAGGCTGATTGAATTAAAGGTTTTTCACGGAAAATACTGTCTGTTTGCCTGAAATGCAAAATCAGCAGGAATATGAATGAAAAAGGGTTAATAAGTAGTGGGTCTAGCAATCATGACTTAAGATCTGTAGGTGATATGGATTAATATCCTTTTCTACCCCATGAAGTGTAAAACATAGAGGGATTTCACCTATTATCATCAAAATACAGTGAAGTCACATAAAGATATATATTACACTCTTGGGAGGCTGTGAATTCAGGAAGTTTCTCACTGAAAACAATGCCTTTTGGCCTGAAAAGCTTAAATCAGCAGGAATTTAATGAAAAAATGGTTAATAACAATTGTGAGAAATCATGACTTAATACCTGTGGATGGTATGAACTTAAATCATATTCTACCCCATGAAGTGTAAAACAGAGAATTCATTATGATCATCAAAGTACAGAGAAGTCACAGAAAGATATATAGTGCACCCTTTGGAGTCTGATTGAATTCAGGAGGTTTCTCCCTGAGAACACTGCCAATTGGCCAGAAAGGCCTAAATCAGAAGTAATTTGAATGAAAAAAGGGTTAATAGCAAGTGGGAAAATCATGAATTAAGATCTGTCAGTCATATGGATTATATCATTGTCTACTCCATGTAGTGTAAAAGATAGAGATATTTCATTTATAAACATCAACAAACAGGGAAGTTCCATAAAGATATATATATTTTACCCTTAAGAGTTTGATTAAATTCAGAAGGTTTCTCGCTGAAAAAGCTGCCTGTTGTCCTGAAAGGCCTAAATCAAAAGGAATTTGAGTGAAAAATGGGTTAATAACAAGTGGGAGAAATCTGACTTAAGATCTGTAGGTGATATGGATTTATATCATTTTCTACCCATGAAGTGTAAAACACAGTGAGATATCACCTATGATCATCAAAGTTCAGACAAGTCACATGAAGATATATACTGCACCCTTTAGAGGCTGTTTGAATTCTGGAGGTTTCTCGCTGAAAACACTGCCTGTGGGCCTCAAACGCCTTAGTCAGCAGGAATTGGAATGAAAAAGTGTTCATAACAAGTGGGAGAAATCATGACTTACAATCTGTGGGTGATATGGACTTATATCCCTTTCAACTCCATGAAGTGAAAAACAGTGATTTCATCTATGATCAACAATGTACAGAGAAGTCACAGAAAGATATATACACACCCTTGGAGTCTGATTGAATTAAGGAGGTTTCTCCCTGAAAATACTGCCAATTGGCCAGAAAGGCCTAAATCAGATGGAATTTGAATGAAAAAAGGGTTAGTAGCAAGTGGGAGAAATCATGACTTACTATCAGTGGGTGATATGGACTTATCCTTATCTCCTTCAAGATGTGTAAAACATAGAGAGATTTCTTTTATAAATATCAATGTACAGGTAAGTTCCATAAAGATATATATTTCACCCATTGGAGTGTGATTGATTTCAGAAGCTTTCTCGCTGAAAACACTGCCTGTTGGCCTGAAAGTCTAAATAAGCAGGAATTTGAATGAAAAATTGGTGAATAACAAGTTCGAGAAATCTTGACCTAAGATCTGTGGGTGATATGGATTTATAACCTTTTCTACCCTTGAAGTGTAAAACATAGATTTAATTTATGATCATCAAAGTACATAGAAGTCACAGAAAGATGTATACTGCACCTTTGGATTCTGATTGTATTGAGGATGTTTCTCCCTGAAAACACTGCCTGTTGGCCTGAAAGGCCTAAATCAACAGGAATTTGAATGAAAAAAAGGTTAATAACAAGTGGGAGAAATCATGATTTAAGTTCTGTGGGTGATATGTACGAATATCCTTTTCTACTCATGATTATAAATCATAAGAGTTTTAATCTATGATCATCGAAGTACAGATCTCACAGAAATATATATACTGCACTCTATAGAGTCTTAATGAATTCAGTAGGTTCTCCCTGAAACACTGCCAGATAGCCTGAAAAGCCTAAATCAGCAGGAATTTGAATGAAAAAAGGGTTAATAACAAGAGCAAGAAATCATGACTTAAGATCTGTGAATGATATGGACTTATATCCTTTTCTACTCCATGAAGTGCAAAACATAGAGAGATTTCATCATTGATCATCAAAGTACAGAGAAATGACAGAAAGACCTATACTGCACCCTTTGGATTCTGATTTAATTCAGGAGGTTTCTCGATAAAAACACTGCTTGTTGGCCTGAAAGAACTAAATCAGCAGGAATTTGAATGAAAAAAGGGTTACTAACAAGTGGGAGAAATCATGACTTAAGATCTGTGGATGATATGAATTTATATCCTATTCTACCCCATGAAGTATAAAACATAGAGAGATTATACCCATGATCATCAATACAGAGAAGTCACAGAAAGATATACACTGCACCCATGAAGTCTTTTTGAATTCAGGAGGTTTCTCACTGAAAACATTGCCTGTTGGCCTAAAATAAAAGGCCTAAGTTTGGAGGAATTTGAATGAAAAAATGGTTAATAACAATTGGGAGAAATCACGAGTTAAGAAATGTGGGTGATATTGACTTATATTCTTTTCGACCCATGAAGTGTTAAACATAGATTTCATTTATGATCATCCTAGTAAAGAGTAGTCACAGAAAGTTATGTACTGCATGTTTTGGAGTGTGATTGAATTCAGGAGGTATTTGAATGAAAAAAAGGATGATTAACAAGTGGGACAATCATGATTTAAGATATGTGGGTGATATGGACTTATATCCTGTTCTCCTCCTTCCATTGTTAAACATAGAGAGACTTCATCTATGATCATTAAAGTACAGAGAAGTCACAGAAAGATATACACTTCACCCTGTGGAGTCTGATTGAATTCAGGAGGTTTCTCGCTGATAAAACTGCCTGTAGGCCTGAAAGGTCTAAATCAGTAGGTATCTGCATGAAAAAGGGGTTAATAACAATTGGAAAAAATCATGACTTAATGTCTGTGGATGAATGGACTTATCCTTTCTACTCCATGAAATGTAAAGCATAGAGAATTTCATCTATAAACATCAACGTACAGGGATGTTCCATAAAGATATATATTGCACCGTTTGGAGTGTGATTGAATTCAGAAGGTTTCTCACTGAAAACACTGCCTGTTGTCCTGATAGTCCTAAATCAGCAGGAATTTGAATGAAAAATGGGTTAATAAGAAGCTGGAGAAATCATGACTTAAGATCTGTGGGTGATTTGGACTTATATACTTTTTTCCCAGGATGTGTAAAACAAACATTCATCTTTGATCATCAAAGTACAGAGAAGTCACAAAAAGTTATATACTGCACCCATTGGAGTCTGATTGAATTCAGGAGGTTTCTTGCTGAAAACACTACTGATGTCCTGTAAGCTCTAATTAAGCAGGTTTTGAATGAAATAAGGAAGAATAACAAGTGGGACAATCATGATTTAAGATCTTTGGGTGATATGGACTTATATCCTTATCTACTCCTTGAATTGTTAAACATATAGAGACTTCATCTATGTTCATCAAAGTACAGAGAAGTCACAGAGAGATATATACTGCACCCTTTGGAGTCTGACTGAATTCAGGAGATTTTCTCTCTAAAAACACCGCCAGTTGGCCTGAAAAGCTTAAATCAGCAGGCATTTGAATAAAAAAGCGTTAATAAAAGTGGGAGAAAAAGTGACTTAAGATCTGTGGGTGATATGGACTAATATCCTTTTCTACTTCATAAGTGTAAAACATAGAGAGATTTCATCTGTGATCATCAAAGTACAGAAAGGTCACAGAAAGTAATATAATTCACCCTTTGGATTCATTTGATTTCAAGAGGTTTCTCGCTAGAAACACTGCCAGTTTGCCTGAAAGGCTTAAATCAGTAGGAAAAATGAATGAAAAAATGGTAAATAACAATTGGGAGAAATCATGACTTAAGATCTGTGGGTGATACGGACTTATATCATTTTCTACTCATTGAAATGTAAAACACAGAGAGATTTCACCTATTATGATCAAAGTACAGAGAGGTCACAGAGATATAATGCACCCTTTGGAGTGTGATTGAATTCAGGAGGTTTCTCATTGAATACACTGCCTGGTGGCCTGAAAGGCCTAAATCAGGAGGAATTTGAATGAAAAGGGGTTAATAACAAGAGGGAGAAATCATGACTTATATCCTTTTCTACCCATGAAGTGTAAAACAAAGATTTCCTATTTGATCATCAAAGAAGAGAGAGGTCACAGAAAGTACTCAATGCACCCTTTGGAGTCTTATTGAATTCAGGAGTTTCTCGCTGAAAAATCTGCCTATTGCCCTGAAAGGCCTAAATCAGCAGGAAATTGAATGAAAAAAGTGTTAATAGCAAGTGGGAGAAATCATGACTTAAGATCTTTGGGTGATATGGAATTATATCCTTTACTACCCATGAATTGTAAAACATAGAGAGATTTCATCTATATACATCAACCTACAGGGAAGTTCCAAAAAGATATATATTGACCCTTTGGAGTGTATTGAATTCAGAAGTTTTCTCCTTGATAATACTGCCTGTTGGCCTGAAAGGCCTATATCAGCATGAATTTGAATAAAAATGGGTTAACAAAAAGTGGGAGAAATCATGACTTAAGGTCTGTGGTAGATATGGACTTACATCATTTTCTACCCATGAAGTGTAAAACATAGATTTCATTAATGATCATCAAAGTACAGAGAATTCATAGAGAGTATATATACTGCACTTTTTGGAGTCTGATTGAATTCAGGAGGTTTCTTGTTGAAAACAATACATTTTGGCCTGAAAACCTCAATCATCAGGAAATTGAATGAAAAAATGGTTAATAACAATTGTGAGAAATAATGAGTTAAGATGTGTGGGTGATATTGACCTATATCCTTTTCGACCCATTAAGTGTAAAACATAGATTTCATTTATGATCATCAAACAAAAGAGAGTCACAGAAAAACGTATACTGCATCTTTTGGAAATGGTTGAATTCAGGAGGTTTATCACCGAAAACACTACCTGTTGGTCTGAAAGGCCTAACCAGCAGGAATTTGAATGTAACAAGTGTAATAACAAGTGGAAGAAATCATCACTTAAGATCTGCGGGTGATATGGACTTATATCCTTTTGTACACATGAAGTTTAAACATAGATTTCATTTATTTCATCAAAGTAATACAAGTCACATAAAGATATATACTGCACCCTTTGGAGTCTGATTGAATTCAGAAGGTTTCTCACTGAAAACACTGCCATTGGAGTTAAAGGCCTTAATCAGCAGGTATTTGAGAGCTTGTTTGGAGGTTCTAGCAGGGGAGCGTAGCTACTTGTATACCCTCGACCAAAGAACGGTCCGTCTCTATTGGGGAAGGCCGTCCTCTTCGACCGAGCGCGCAGCTTCGGGAGGGACACATGGAGCGTTGAGGGAGGAAGGGGACACCCGCCTAGCCAGCCAGATCAGCTGAATCAACCCTGGTGATCAATGGGGTGACAGATGTCGCAGCCAGATCGCCCTCACATCCAATCAGCAGGTATTTGAATGAAAGAAGGATATTAACAAGTGCGAGAATCATGACTTAAGGTCTGTGGGTGATATGGACTTATATCCTTTTCTACTCCATGAAGTGTAAAACATAGAGAGATTTCGTCTGTGATCATCAAAGTCCAGAGATGTCACAGAAAGATATATAATACACCCTTTGGATTGTGATAAATTCAGGAGCTTTCTCGTTGGAAAAACTGCCTGTTGGCCTGAAGCCCTAAATCACTAGGACTTTGAATGAAAAAAGGGTTAATAACAAGTGCAAGAAATCATGACTTAAGATCTGTCGGTGATATGGATTTGTATCGTTCTACCCATGAAGTGTAAATCATAGATTTCATTTATGATCATCAAAGTACAGAGAGGTCACAGAAAGTAATATAATATACCCTCTGGAGTCTGATAGAATTCAGGAGTTTTCACGCAAAAATACTGCCTTTTGGCCTGAACATCCGTATGCAGGAATATGAATGAAAAAAAGGGTTAATAACAACTGGAGAATCTTTACTTAAGATCTGTGGGTGATATGGACTTATATCCTTTTCTACTCCATGAACTGTAAAACATAGAGAGATTTCGTCTGTGATCATCAAAGTACAGAGAAGAGAAGTCACAGAACGATATATAATGCACTCTTTGGATTCTGACTGAATTCAGGAGGTATCTCTTTGAAAACACTGGCTGTTTGCCTGAAAGGCCTAAATCAGCAGGAATTTGAATCAAAAAAGTGTTAACACCTGGGAGAATTCGTGACTTAAGATCTGTGCGTAATATAGACTTATAACCTTTTCTTCTCCATTAAGTATAAAACATAGAGAGATTTCATCTATGATCATCAAAGTAAAGAGTAGTCACAGAAAGATATATACTGCACCCTTTGGAGTGATCATCAAAGTAAAGAGTAGTCACAGAAAGATATATACTTCATCCTTTGGAGTGCCAGAACACTTGATTTAATAATTGGTGGTGATATGGACTTATTTCCTCATCCACTTAATGAAGTGGAAAATATATTAGATATTTCATCTATAAACATCAACATACAGAAGTTCAATAAAGATATATACCGCACCCTTTGGAGTGTGATTTAATTCAGAAGGTTTCTCATGAAAACACTGCCTGTTGGCCTGAAAGGTCTAAATCTGCAGGTATTTGAATGAAATAGGGGATAATAACAAGTGGGAAACATGAGATAAGATCTGTGGGTGATATGGACTTATATTCTTTGTACCCAGGAAGTTTAAATATAGATTTCAACTATGATCATCCAAGTACAGAGAGGTCTCATAAATTAATATAATGCACCCTTTGGTGTCTGACTCCATTCAGGAGGTTTCTCGCTGAAAACACCGCCTGTTGGCATGAGAGGCCTAAATCATCAGGTATTTGAATGAAAAAAGCGTTAAACAAGTGGGAGAAATCATGACTCAAGATCTGTATTGATATGGACTTCTAACCTTTTCTACTCCATGAAGTGTTAATCATAGAGAGATTTCATCTATGATGATCAAAGTACACAGAAGTCACAAAAAGATATATATTGCACCCTTTGGAGTCTGATTGAATTCAGGAGGTCTCTCGCTGAAAACACTGCCTGTTGGCCTGAAAAGACTAAGTAAGCAGGAATTTGAATGAAAAAAGGGTTGATAACAAGTGGCATAAATCATGACTTAAGATATGTGGGAGATATGGATATATCCTTTTTTACCCCATGAATTGTAAAACATAGAGAGGTTTCATCTATGATCATCAAAGTATAGAGAAGTCACAGAAAGATATATACTGCATCTTTGGCATCTGATTGAATTCAGGAGTTTTTTTCTCTGAAAACACTGCCTGTTGGCCTGAAAGGCCTGCATCCCCAGGAATTTGAATGAAAAAATGGTTAATAATAAGTGCAAGAAAACATGAATTGGAGCTGTGAATGACATGGATTTATATCCTTTTCTACTCCAAGAAGTTGAAAGATAGAGGATATAATGTATAATATCAAATTACAGGGAAGTTCATAAATATATATACTGCACCCTTTGGATTCTGATTGAATTCAGAAGGTTTCTCACTGAAAACACTTCCTGTTGGCCTGAAAGGCCTAAATCAGCAGGAAGTTGAATGAAAGAAGGGTTTATAACAAGTGGGAGAAATCATGACTTAAGATCTGTGGGTGATATGGAATTATATTCTTTTCTACACCATGAAGTGTAAAACATAGAGAGATTTTATCTATCATCATCCAAGTACAGAGAAGTCACAGAAAGATATATACTGCAATCTTTGGAGTCTGATTGAATTCAGGAGTTTTCTTGCTGAAAGCACTGCCAGTTGGCCTGAAAACCTACATCAGCAGGAAATTGAATGAAAAAATTGTTAATAACAATTGGGAGAAATCATGACTAAAGTGCTGGAGGTGAGATGGACTTAGATTCTATGCTATTTGATAATAACAAGTGCTATAAATCATGTCTTAAGACCTGGGGTACGGTGGACTTATATCCAATTCTACTCCATCAATTATACAATATAGAGGGATTTCATCTCTAATCATCAAAGGTGCAGAGAAGTTACAGTAAGATATAAAATGCACCCGGAATCTGAGAGGAATCAGGAGCATTCTCGCTGAAAACACTGGCAATTCCCATCAAAGCCGAAATCCACAGGAATTCAAATGAATCAAGGGCTTATAACCTGTGTCAGAACACTTCACTTAATAGCCGGAGGTGATATGGACTTATATGCTCTTCCACTCAATGATGTGCAAAACATATACAGATTTCTCTATAAACATCAACGTACAGGGAAGTTCCATAAACATATATACTACACCCTTTGGAGTATGATTGAATTTAGAAGGTTTCTCAAGAAAACACTGCCTGTTGGCCTGAGAGGCCTAAATCAACAGGAATTTGATGGAAAAAAGGGTTAATAAAAAGTGAGAGAAATCATGACAAGCTGTGTGGGTAATATGGACTTATATCCTTTTCTACCACATGAAGTGTAAAACATAGGGAGATTTCATCTATGATAATCAAAGTACAGAGAAGTCACCAAAGATCTGTACTGCACCCTTTGGAGTCTGATTGAAATCAGGAGGTTGTTCACTGAAAACACTGCCTGTTGGCCTGAAAGGCCTGCATCAGCCGGAATTTGAATGAAAAAAGGGTTAATAGCAACTGAGAAAAATCATGAATTAAGATCTGTGGGTTAATGGACTTACATCCTTCTCTACACCATGAAGTGTAAAACATAGAGAGATTTCATCAAAGATTTTCAAAGTACAGAGAAGTCACAGAAAGGTATACACTGTACCCTTTGGAGTATGATTTTATTCAGGAGTTTACTTCATGAAGCTCTACCTCAAGGCCTGAAGGCTGCATAAGCAGGAATGTGAATGAAAAATGGGTTAATAACAAGTTCAAGAAATCAGGATTTAGGAGATGTGGGTGACATGGAATTGTATGCTTTTGTTCTCAAACAAGTGTAAAACATAGAGAATTTCATCTATAAACATCAAAGTACAGGGAAGTTCCATAATTATATATAAAGCGCACTTTGGAGTGTGATTGAATTCAGAAGGTTTCTCATTGAAAACACTTCCTGTTGGCCCCAAAGGCCAAAATCAGCAGGAATTTGAATGAAAAACGGGTTAATAATATGTGAGAGAAATCATGAGTTAAGATCTGTCGATTTCATCTATGATCATCAAAACACAGAGAAGTCACGGAAAGATATAACTGCACCATTTGGAGTCTGAATTCAGGAGGTTTCTACCTGAAAACACTACCAGTAGGCCTGAAAGGTCTAAATTAGAAAGAATTTGAATGAAAAAAGGGTTAATAAGAAGTGCCAGAACACTTGACTTAATAGCTGCAGGTGATATGAACTTATATGCACTTCCACTCAATGAAGAGCAAAACATACAGAGGTTTCATCTGTAAACATCAACGTACAAGGAAGTTCCATAAGGATATGCACTGCAACATTTTGAGTGTGATTGAATTTTGAAGCTTTTTCGGTGAAAACACTGCCTGTTTGCCAGAAAGGCCTAAATCAGCAGGAATTTGAAAGAAAAAAGGGTTAATAGAAGTGGGAGAAATCATGACTTAACATCTGTGGATGATATGGACTTATATCCTTTTCTACCCATGAAGTGTAAACCATAGAGATATTTCATCTACAAACATCAACGTACAGTGAAGTACCATAAATATATATACTGCACCCTTTATAGTGTGATTTAATTCAGAAGGTTTCTCACTGAAAACATTGCCTGTTGGCCTGAAAGGCCTAAATCAGCAGGATATTGAATCAAAAATGTGTTAATGACAAGTGGGAGAAATCATGACATAAGATATGTGGGTGATATGAACTTACATCCTTTTCTACGCATTGAAGTCTAAAACGTAGAGAGATTTCATATATGATCATCAAAATAAAGAGAAGTCACAGAAAGATATATTCTGCACTCATGGATTCTGATTGAATTCAGGAGGTTTCTCACTGACTACACTGCCTGTTGGCCTGAAAGGCCTAAATCAGCGGGAATTTGAATGAAAAAAGGGTTAATAACAGGTTTGAGAAATCATTCCTTATCTGTGGGTGATATTAACTTATATCCTTTTCTACTCTATGAAGGGTAAACATAGAGAGATTTCATCTATGATCATCAAAGTTCAGAGAGGTCATAGAAAGATATATACTGAACCCTTTGGAGTCTGATAGAATACAGGAGGTTTCTCGCTGAAAACACTGCCTGTTGGCCTGAAAGACCTAAGTAAGCAGTAATTTGAAAGAAAAAAAGGGTTAATAACAAGTGGGAGAAATCATGACTTAAGATCTGTGGGTGATAATGACATATACTTATCGACCGTATGATGTGTAAAACATAGAGAGATTTAATCTCTGATCCTCAAAGTAAAGAAAAGTCACAGAAAGATATATTCTGCATCCATGAGTCTGATTGAATTCAGAAGGTTTCTCACTAAATACATTGCCTGTTGGCCTGAAAGGCCTAAATCCACAGGAATTTGAGTGAAAAAAGGTTTAAAAAGAAGTGGGAGAAATCATGACTTATGATCTGTGGTTGATATGGACTTATATCCTTTTCTACCCATGAAGTGTAAAACATAGATTAAATCAATGATCATCAAAGAACAGAGAGGGCACAGAAAATAATATAATGCACCCTTTGGAGTCTGATTGAATTCAGGAGGTTTCTCACTGAAAACACTGCCTGTTGACCTGAAAGGCCTAAACCTGCAGGAATTTGAATGAAAAAAGGGATAATAACACTTGGGAGAAATCATGACTTAAGATCTGTGGGTGATATGGACTTATTTCCTTTTCTACTCCATGAAGTGTAAAACATAGAGAGATTTCATCTATAAAATTCAATGTACAGAAAGTTCCATAAAGATGTATATTGTACCTTTGTAATGTGATTGAATTCAGAAGGTTTCTGCTGAAAAACACTGCCTGTTGGCCTGAAAGGCCTAAATAGCAGGAATTTGAATGAAAAATTGGTTAATAACAAGTTGGAGAAATCATGACTTAAGATCTTTGGGTGATATGGACTTACATCCTTTTCTACCCAAGAAGTGTACAACATAGATTTCATTTATGATCATCAAACTACAGAGAAGTCACAGAAAGGTCCATACAGCA